>CATKHJ010829115.1:0-12959 GCA_949750685.1 Vernicia montana
GTATTTTGTGCTTCCTTTCATCTCTTTCTTTTATTGCTTTTGTAATTTGAATTCTTTCTTTAGTTACTTTTATTATTGGATTTAATTTGGGGAATGTGTTGCTTTCCTAGAATCCCATAAGGGCTAGAGAAAAGTATCCCCTATTTTGGTTTATTTTGTAAAGTTAATATTTGCTTTAATTTCTTTACTGCTTTCATTTACTTTATTGCTTTAATTTATTCATAACTATTCATTAATTATTAATGTTCATGAAATCAATTTTAAGTCATTGTATATTAAACTTGCCAAACTTATTTTCAAATTAAAATAGACCGAAAACCTAGTCCCTGAATCCTCTTTGGTAATCGAGGCTAGTGTACTTTTCATTGGACAATAAATTGGAGTCATAAAATGGGTTTTTTCCTTAACTTTTCCCAATTGAAAAATAAATTAAGGTGGCGACTCCCAAAGTCAATTTTCAAAGATCAACCAATCCGAATCCGAGGGTTCCATCATGAGACCAGACCCGAATGAGCATTTCGATCCCCCTCTAGCGGATCGGACCGGTGCTCAGGCGAGGCCTCACAGTAACCTGAAGTAGACTTTCTCAAGTCCACATCACCAGCCATATCTGCATCTGTGTATCCAACCAACATAGGTTTGGTATCTCCAAAACATAGGCATATTTTGGAAGTACCTCAAAGATACCTGAAAATCTATTTCACTGCAGCCCAGTGTTCCTTTCCAGGATTTGAAAGGAATCTACTCACAACTCCAACTGCGTGAGCGATATCTGGTCGTGTGCACATCATGGCATACATCAAACTTCCAACTGCTGAAGCATATGGAATCTTATTCATTTCATCCTTCTCCTCATCTGTAGAAGGGCTCTGTTTGGAACTCAGCTTAAAATGATTAGCAAGTGGACAACTAATCGTTTTAGCCTTGTCCATATTGAATTTCTAAAGTACTTTCTCAATGTAGTTCTTCTGTGACAAACACAATTTCTTGGCGCTTTTGTCTCTGATAATACTCATGCCAAGAATTTGCTTCGCTGGCCCCAAGTCTTTCATGGAAAAAGACTTACTCAGCTGCTTTTTCAAACTGTTGATTTTAGAAATATTCTAGCCAACGATCAACATGTCATCCACATAGAGCAAAAGAATGATGAAATCATCATCTGAGAATTTCTGTACAAAAACACAATGGTCTGAAGTAGTCTTCTTGTAGCCTTGCTCCCCTATAACAGACTCAAACTTCTTGTACCATTGTCTCGGTGCCTGTTTTAAGCTGTAGAGGCTTTTCTTCAATTTGCAGACATAATTCTCTTTTCCTATTTCTTTGAAACCCTCTGGCTTCTCCATGTATATTTCTTCTTTCAAATCACCATGTAGGAAGGCAGTTTTGACATCCATTTGCTCAACCTCCAAATCAAGACTTGCTGCTAACCCCAACACTGTACGAATATATGTCATTTTCACAACTGGTGAGAAAATCTCATCAAAGTCAACTCCTTTCCTTTGGCTGAATCCTTTGACAACCAGTCAGGCTTTGTACCATGGATTGGAACTGTGTTCTTCATGCTTGATCCTGAACACCCATTTGTTTTTCAAGGCCCTCTTGCCTTTTGGCAACTTCACCAGTTCAAAAGTTTTGTTCTAATGCAAGGACTTCATCTCATCTTGCATGACCTCAATCCATTTCTGCTTAGATTCGTCATCTATGGCTTCTTCATAACTCTCAGGTTCTCCCCCCTCAGTGATAGCCACATACTGGTCACTAGGGTATCTGGTAGATGGATATCTCATTCTTTCATCTCTCATCAATGGAGGTGGATAAGCCATAGGTGTTGGTACTGGATAATGAACATCATTATCTTCCTCATTGTCCTCATCTTCAGAACCAACTTCTATAGGAGCATCATCTTCATCAGGTGGATCAACCTGGTCTTCATCTCCAACCTCTCTTGGCACCGGTGTTGGAGGAATTAATTCCAAATCTGATGAGTTACCATTGGAATTAGGAACATCCTTCTCCATCTTATCAATATCTTCAATGGTCTCATTTTCAACAAATATAGTATCATGGCTCCTGACAAGTTTCTTCTCAACGGGATCATAAAATCTATAGCCAAATTTATCTTGACCATAGCCAATAAAAATAAATTGTCTTGTCTTGGCATCAAGTTTAAACCTCTCATCCTTAGGGATATGAACAAATGCTTTGCAACCAAATACCCGCATATGATCATAGGAAACATCCTTTCCTGACCATACTTTGTGTGGAACATCCATCTTAAGAGAAGTGCAAGGTGAAAGATTCAACACATATGCAACTGTAAGTATGGCTTCACCCCAAAAAGTTTTAGGCAATTTTGCATGTGAGAGTAGACATCTGACTCTCTCCATCAAAATTCTATTCATCCTCTCAGCTAAACCATTCAACTGCGGTGTCTTTGGAGGTGTCATCTGATGCCGGATACCATGCTCTTTGCAGTAAGCATGAAACGGTCCAGTATATTCTCCACTGTTGTCTGTCCGGATGCACTTCAGCTTCTTCCCAGTCTGTCTCGCAACTGAGGCATGAAATTCTTTGAAGACATCTATCACTTGATCCTTTATCTTCAAAAGATATACCCACGTCTTCCTTGAATGATCATCAATGAAAGTCAAAAAATATTGAGCACCACTAAGTGACTTTGGCATTGGTCCACACAAATATGAATGAATCAAATCTAACACATTATTCATTATGGAAGGAGGAAAACTGTTGAAAGCAACTCTGTTTTGCTTTCTTGTTAGACAGTCAACACATTTCTCTAAATGTACTTCATCCATTCCGGGCAGTATCTTCTTCCTGGCTAGACTTGTCATTCCTTTTTCACCCATATGGCTGAGTCTCCTATGCCACAATTCAACTGCATTGTCTTTCTCCACGACATTTACTATGTCAGTGGAGAGCTTCGCTTGCATCACATACAGAGTTGTATACTTCTCACCTCTAGCCATTACTAAGGAGCCTTTTGTAAGTTTCCATTTATCATAAATGAAGGTGCTGCAATATCCTTCATTTGCAAGTTTGTGTATAGAGATCAAATTCAGGCACATGTCTGGAATATGCCTGACATCCATTAGAACTAGTCTGGTACCATTCTCTGTTTCCAAGCAAATATCTCCTCGGCCAACAACCTTTGATAGTTTTTCATTTCCCATTCTGACAATACCAAAATCTCCAGGTGTGTATGATGAGAAAAAATCTCTATGCGAAGTAGCATGAATGGTAGCACTACTATCAAGCACCCAGCTGGTCTCCTGAGACGCAAGATTGACAATATCTTCATCATAAATGACATTGAACTCATCCATGATATTTGTCTGCTCATCATCACTGCTGTCGTATTTCTTTATAGTTTTGCCTTGGTTCTCCTGCTCCTTCTTAAACTTTCGGCAAAACTTTTTGATGCGACCCTTCTTCTTACAGTGATGACATTCAACATTGGCATATTTGTTTGACTTCCCTCTGCTCTTGCCTCTAGGGTTCTGTTCCCTAGATTGTTTTCTCCCTCTGAATTCTACAACTATAACATCTGATTGTGATGAAGAAGATGAGGCCTGTGATCTTCTTCTCATTTTTTCATTCAGGATACTACTTTTTACAATCTCTATATTGACTACACCATTAGGTGCAATGTTGGTGATGGAAATCTTCAAAGTCTTCCACGATTGTGGCAGAGAGGCTAACATCAATAGAGCAAACACTTCATCATCCAATTTTACTCTCATTCTGAACAACTGGTCTTGGATTCCTTCCATCTCATTTAAGTGATCTGGTAAGGAAGATCCTTCTCTGTATTTTACTTGTACCAATTTTGTCAAGTAAAATAACTTATTGTTTCCAGTATTTGAAGAATACAACATCTCCAGCTTATTCCACAGAGATCGTGCTTGAGTCTCATTACAAATGTGATTATACACATTGTCTTCGACAAGCTGTCGGATAAAACTGCACACCTGCTCATGGTCAAACTCCCATTCCTCTTCGGTTTTACCTTCGGGTTTGACTGTGGTAAACACCGGCAAATGCATTTTCATTACAACTAGAAGATCTTTCATCTTTTTACTCCAGATGTTGTAGTTTGAGCCATTTAGGTAGATCATTCTGTTAATTTTTGCCTCCATTGCTTCTTTGAGCAAATCTAACTCCCACTATTTCATTGAATAGTATTGTATACTGGAACAATGACTATAGTTCGTGAATAGTACACTAGGTAAGTTTTCAAGAAAGAGAGGTGGGTCACAATGGACACACTTAAGTACCAAGTCTTTCCTTAGCCAGAACTTTTCCTAGACATGCACTTTCACACTACCATACTTATTTTTAACTAGGCTCTGATATGTATGAACAGTACACGTATCCGTAAATAGTGCCAAATTACACAGTACCTCAGAGTACTATTCACAGTAATAATTTTTCGAGAAAATTTTTTTTGATGTGGAAGATCAGTCAAAACTGCAACTATAGAGTATACTCTTAATTTTCAAAGAAAATTAAAACCAACAGCTCTGATACTACTTGTTGGGCACAACGGATAAATAAATTAGTAGAGTAAAATAATAACACCAGCAATTTAACGTGGTTCACCCTTTGATTTTGGGCTACGTCCACGGGACAAACTCCAAAATATATTTCTTCCACTAATAAAATTAATGGATACAAGAGAGAGAGAGTCAATACAACAATTTTAGATAAACCCAAAATAGTAGCACACAAGTGTTTTTCAAACTCACTATTTTGTCACTCCCCTTTTAGAAAAATTTTTCAAATATTTTTCTAAAAATATTTGATCAAAATTTCTCTGTAATTTCTCTAAAGGAATTGTATTCCTTTGCTTTCTTTGGTGTGTCTTAACTAATCTTGCTATTGCCTATTTATAGGCAAGAGCAAGTTCTATTATTTGGCTATATGAATGGCCACATACATGGTCATTTATATGGATAATTTTTTTTTTTAAATTATTGCATGGCCCTCCATGTTGACTAAGTACTACATTCATAACGGAAACAAAATATATAATTATATTATTATTTTTTTTTCTCTTTACATCATAGTTTTCACTTTAAAATGAAAAAATATTTTCCTCTTTCTTTTCTCTCTCTCATCCCCTCAACAACATGATCACTCCTCGAAATTTAAAAAATATATATATATATTTCTCTTTCTCTTTTGACCCAAAAAAATCTAATGCAATTTTGCTAATTTTACGAAAGAAATGAAGACTAGAAAGAGATGTTGGACAAAATTACAACAAAATTTTAAATTTGGGACAAAAGAAATGAAGACTAGAGAGATGAAAGGCGGATGAAAAGGTAAAGAAAAAAAAGAAAAATATTAGTTCATTTCGTTTATGAATATAATGTTATTTTTTTAATTTCAAATTTTGCTAATTTATCTCACTTAAACACAATTACAACTAAAATTTAAATTTGGGACAAAATTGATAAAATTAAAAATTTTAGAGGAAAAAAAAAAAAAAAAGCGCATAAAGTTTTAGATTTTTTTTATCAGTAGGCCAAATTTTATAAAATAAACGTGTTAAGTATAAATATAAAATGACTTCCATTAAATTAAATTATTCTTCCTTTTTACAAATAAGCTCGGAAAAATTTAGAAAACTTTAAAATTCAAGAGAACCAACCCCATAATTGGGTTGTCAAGTGTCAACTTTCGGCCACTGACCCTAAAAACAAAAGGTTTGTATTCTTATTCTGTATTTTCTAGTTTTTATGCTTGACTAATATGCTAATATTCTCTATGCATGGCCGACATTTGATTGAAAATTAGAAATTTCTAGAAGTAAGGATTAAATTAATACATTGGTTGACTTGGAAAAGACAAATAATCAATAATTAAATAATTAAATGTTAGAAGAAAAACAATTAACCTATTGTAGGGTAAACGCTTGATATCGATTGAACTATATGCAAAATGTTCATTGCAGCTTCTTCTTAATCAATTGATCTTTCTAATTGATCAATGGTTTATCATCTTGGTATATATATATATATATATATATATATATATATATATATATATATATATATATAGCACTGAATCAAATGATTTATTGGTGAGGAAATTGAAATTAAAGTAGTGTAAAATAATTAATACCATTTAACATTTTAAATTAAATTTTTTAGCAATTAATTATTTTAAATTATTTGATAACGTACGTCTTAAAAATCTAAATATATACTTCTATATTATATATAAATTTTTTAGCACTTTGCTCTTCTCCTCTTCGCCAACAGCAAACTCCAAATCATCAAGGGGAGGAAGAGGTGCAATGTTAGCCTTTCTTTTCTTCACATGCGTAATGACTCTTGGGAACTTGATTGTTGTATTATCAAGGGCTTTGTTGTAGCACTTAATAGCCATTTGATAGCTCTCCGTAGCAACTCTAACTCTGTAATCGTCAGAAGCAAGGAAGTTGGAAATAACCCTCTTGCAATTCGCTTCAGCTTGCTTGCAATGAAATTCAGCAGCCTTGACCTTTGTCTGAGTAGCATTCATCCCTCCCTCGGTTGCTAAAGATCTTCCTAGGTCTACTTAAGCTCTTCCCAAAGATAAGGGGCATCTTTAACGTCATCCTTAAGCGCTAACACCTTTTGCTTCATTTCTCTTGACTTCAGCTGCTGCTGCTGATGCCTCTTAGAGGGAAGTTATTTTAGTCTCTGATTCCTTGGCCAACTTGTCGAAGGCCTCCTCCTTAAGATCGAACTTGCCTTGCCAATTCAGGCTACAAAGTTCAGAATTATCCCTCTGGGACTTGAGGCGAGCGATGTCTTCCTTCAATTTCTCCAGCTCACTGAGCGGGGCCCTACTTCGTCTCTCCTCCTCCAGCAATGCTCTCAGCTTTTTTATCTCAGCCTTCTACCTTTGGATGACTTCTCCTCACTCTGAAGAAGCACCTCGAACTTCAATATAATGCTCATGAAGGATGCCCACTTGGCGAGAAGTCCTATGCTTGTTGTGATAAAATGTGAAGAAAACATGTGAGAGTCAACAAAGAACAAATAAATGCAGAATTAAAAGATCAAGAAAACATTGAGAAATATACCTCTTGAAGCCTGTCAACTTCCTAAATAGAAGACATCAGTTGGGGAGGCAATTAGTGAAGAGAAGTAGGAGGAAGAGACTGAAGCAAACTAGAAGATGCATTCGTAGGGGGCTTCCTTTCTTTTGTCCCGAGGAAGCTTATTCCCCGATCTAACTTCTACTTCAGAGTTTGGTGGACCAATCTCGTTAGCCCAGGAAACCCCTTCGACTCGTTGCTTTTTAGTAGGAGGGGCTAAGTCTTCAATCTTGATTTGAGTCTCAGAACGAGGCCTCGAAGTTGAAGAAAGAGGAATGACTTCAGAATAGGGGTGTAAACGAGTTGAGTCGAGTTTTGGAGTACTCGAACTTGAGCTCGATCCTAAAAACTCAAGCTCGAGCTAAGTATTGAACAACTCAAACTCGAGCTCGAGCTCGAGCTTAATCGAGTCAAGTTTGAGCTTAAACGAGTAAGAGGTTAATCGAGTCAAATCAAGTTGACACAGTACCAAGCGCGAGCTTGACTTGGCTCGATTAGGCTTGACTCGGCTCGTTTAGGCTCGATTAGTAATATATAAAGGGTAGAATGGTAAATATATAAAAGCTCGATTAGGCTTGCGAGCCTATTGAGCCTAGTAATATAGAGTTCGAGCTCGACTCATCTAGCTACTCGAGCTCGAGCTTGACTCGACTTACATCAAGTTGATTTCGAATAATTTCCTAGTAGCTCGCGAGTTGGCTTGACTCACTTACACCCCTACTTCAGAAGAAGGAATGACTTCAATAGGCGGGGGTGCAAACACAGTTAAATCCTTAATGGATACTGCTTGAGGGGGAGTATAATCGAGCTCCTCAAAAGTAGTTGGAGAAGCTTTTTCTACAACGAGCTCCGTAGTATTTGCGAGACAAGAATTGACATACATATAATCAACACTTACTTCCAACTAGACAATTCATCATACAAGTATATGATGCTTACACAACTCACATGAAGGGGCAATTAACTCCTCAAAGGAGAAGCTAATGTCATTAGCAGAATCTACCTCAATACCTCCTTCAGTGATTACTTGAGGAGCGTCTTCGAAGCAGTTTTAACAATCACTTTGGGGGCCTTTGAGACTGGGAGGGAAATAGAAACTTTGTTACTAGCCTCCTTGGGTACTATTGATGACACTTTAGGAGGGGGAAAGACCAAAGAACCTAGGATTTCGACGCTTGTAGAGCGAGGAGGGATCTTCATAATGTTCACTAGCTAAGACACTAATAACCCATCCTCATCCAGGCTCTTAAAAAGATCAAGAGGATCCTACAGCTTTGAAGAAGTAGTGAGAGGTGTTGAGCAAAACTTCTTTGCCTTAGGAGGAATCACTAAAGGCTCTTTCCCTTTCCCATCCACTGGAGGAAGCGGTGGTGGAGCCGCAACTCTTTCTATTACAACAGGAGCTGCTATTCGAATTGTTATGCCCTTAGCAGCAGCTTACTGGGTAGGTTGAGAAAGTTTGGCTGTTTGTGAAGACTTGGTTGGTTGAGAGGACTTGAGAGGAGAGGTCTTTGAAGCAAGAGCTTCCACAAAATTAGGATGCATCCTTCTGCCAGGTATGCTCTTTGCTTTGGAGCCCTTCATCGCCCTTTCATCCTCCTTACGAGGCCATAATTAGCATGTCTTCTCATCAATGACTGGCAGCTCAACAGCTAGATTATACATCTTTACCGCCATATTTTTGACAAATGGGTGTATGTTAGAGTAATAGTTTTTGTTTGCAACCACCTCTATAAAGAAAATGTGAATATATTTAGAGTTTGTCCTCAATAATTAACATATAACAATACAAGTAGACAAAAAAGACTCACCCTTAACATCTTCTATGCGAAGAAGCATAGTGGGCTTACCTTGCATGTCTTTCAATTGGGAGGCGAGGCAAAGTTTCCTCACATTATAGATAGAGTTGTCATGGATGAGGGTCTTGACCATTTTAAGCTCATCCTCACTGATGCCTTTGGGCTAGTCAGAATGCCTGCTAGTAGGTGTTATCAACCCTCTAGGGAAGCCGAAGCCTGGGCCATTCTTGCCCATATCATTTGTTATGATTATTTAGGCATATCTGTTGCTCCAGTTGGGGATTTTGTTGTCCTTGTCCTTGAAGAGATTGCGATGCGATTTTGTCGAAGTCATCCAGATAGCAGTCCCTGGTGACTTTACTATTTTGAAGAAGACTTAGAAGGTCTTCGATGTGGAGGTTAGATCTAAGGCTTTACAGATCACTTCGAACCTATAGAGGTCTTCGATGGAGTTGGGAGTTAGCATCACGGGGTTCACCTGGAAGTAATTGAAGCACTCCACCAGGAATGGCAAAGGCAAAAATCTCACTTGGAAGTAGCTCCCATTGTGCTTGCCAAGTTCCTTTATATTGTTGTCCACTGCATCTGCAAAGATTCTCTCATTTGCTTCAAGAATGCGAAGAATGAATTGGAAACTCCCTTTTAAATTTTCTACAAAACCAATGAAATCGCTGGGCTGAGCAACTAAGGGGATGGAAGCCCAAGCTTTAATCATAGGCCCTAACGTCAGCAGGATTAATACTTTTCTTTGGAGCCATTGGTAATGGGTGAAGAGCGACAAAACAAAAAGGTATAAGAAATTCGGGAAAGAATAAAAGGGCAGGGACACACACAAAAAATAGTAGAAGTGAAAAATCCTAAACCTAGCAAGAAGAGGGATTTTTATAGAGAGAGATTCCTCGAAAACCACTACCACAATTAATTCAAATTTTAAACGGTAACAACAATTTGCCTCTCCAAATCTGTGGCCATTATGATGCCACGTGCCCTACAATCTCACTAAAAATCGCTTCAATTGCTCCAGTATTAAATGCAGTATCCATGCTGTCAGAAGCCCAAAGGATACGATAAGACCGTATGACTTCTTAAGGAAGTTATCAAACATAGAGAAGACAAATGACAGATGAAGCTCTCCCTTCTGATAAACAAAAAACTATCAAAGCAACCTCTTCAATAGCTGAAACCAAAGCAAAGACTTATTTCAATCGAAGCTCATTTGCGTCTTCACCTAGATGAAACAAAGGGGCCTCTGATGAGGGAAAGAAATAGATCTCTGTAAATCGGGCTAAGATTAAGCAAAGGCCCAACTTATATGGGTCCATTTCACACCAAGCCTCTCTAGCAAGCCCATCATGGTTAGACCTATCAGCAAAGTCTTCACACTTAAGGAAGTCAGGCTCCTCACCCTCGCTCTTCGGCCTCGTCAATTCCTCTTTAAGAAGAAAGCTTGCTCAGCAAGATTGAGAACTATAGCTCCTGTCACTCATCAAGTATGTGAACATAGGGTTGTCAGAGGAAGCTTGCTCAAAGGCGACTCACCCTTCCTTTGACCTTCTCTCTTCACTCATAACTTTACCAACCCTAAGTGACTAGATGCACGGCCCATACCGGCTATAGACTATGCAGTAACCTGAAGCAAGTCACATCAATGTCAGGAGCACTCTTTTTACCCTCGGGATCTCTGCTCAATGCATGCACCAACTTAGTCATATATAAGGAAAAGGAGGGCAACATTCAGAGGTAGCTAGAATTCTATACTCTCTCACCTCTTTCTTCTTACTCTAAATACTCAGGTTATAGAGAACAAAAAATCATTCTCTCTAGTCACAATCAACAGAGTTCATTACTAACTTAAGCATTAGAGGGTCTTCGCCAGGTACAAGGCCAGGCCCCTAAACCTTATTGTTTGTCTTACAAGCCCAAATCATCAAGCCCACCAGAAAAGATATCAAGTCCAACTATCATCCTTGATCTGAGGCCGATCAAATGTGATATATAAACCAGTGATGATATCATTTTATCATGCTAAAAAAAGGTAATTAAGTGTTATTTTCATGTTGGTTTAGATAAATATATTTTTAATGTAACTAATATGACTTTTCAATCAATATTTTTCAAATAAATGCTTTTGTGAAGCAAGGTGTATATATACGGTCCTATGAAAAATATTAATAGTTCAATTCTTTTTTATATGATATGTTATCACATTACTTTTTCAAAAATCAAAATAACATTTCCCAGCAGCCAAAAAGGAAAAAAAATTAAAAAACAAATTGGCAACCTGGATAAAAATAAAGTATAGATTTGTTCCTGTTGTCTGCTAGTAAAAAGCAAGAGCACAAGAAATTGATCTCAAAATAATGGATCCTCTCAAATTCTTTATAATCCTAGTCTCCTCGCTTAGCCTTACTGCAACCACCAAAGGGCCGGCGAGTTACCGTTACCATTCTTGCTCAAATACAACCACTTTCGCCGCAAACGACACTTACCAAGACAATCTAATTGTTCTCCTCTCTTCTCTTTCCTCTAATTCAAGCCGCAGCAGTAGGTTCTATAACACCTCTGCTGGCCAAAACCCTGATGAAATCTATGGTCTCTTTCTCTGCAATGGTGACCTTAGCACCGAGGTTTGCAAAAATTATGTCACCTTAGCTACCCAAAACACTATCGAACTTTGCCCCACCTAAAAAGGGAACATAGTATGGTATGAAGTAACAATATTTTTGTAATGAAGGAATTCTGTACTTGAGATCTTCATTGATAGCTAAATATATTTATATACAATGAGAGTACCAGCTAAGAAAAACTAACTATAACAAATTGAGCTTACTAAACTAACAAAATGAAAACTAATTAACTAATAAGCTTAGCTAAGCTCATAAGCCTAACCAACTTATAACATAAAAAGTACAAATACAATATGTATACTGAGGTTTAATAACAACCGCCCCCCCCCCTTCTCAAGCTGGGGTGTAAATGTTAATGACACCCAGCTTGGAAAGAAAATGATGAAATTGAGGGGAATGATAGGCCTTGGTGAAAAAATATGCAAGCTGATAAGGTGAGGATACAGGCAACAATTTGAGAACACCTGCAACAACCTTCTCTCTAACCACATTATAATCAATGTCCATGTGTTTGGTATATTCATGAAACGCTGAATTTGCAGCAATTTGAATAGCAAACAGGTTATCACAAAATAGAAGAGCTGATTGAAGATGAGGAATTGCAAGATCTCTAAGAAGATATAACAGCCATTGAATCTCACAAGTAACATAGGCCATGGCTCTATATTCAGCTTCTGAAGAGGATCTAGCTACAATGTTTTATTTCTTAGATTTCCATGGAACTAATGAATGTTAGGACTTGTGAGATTAACCATGGACAACTACATTTATAATTTACTTTTTTTTGCTTGTAATCTTTTGCTAGATCAATTGGGCTTGGGCTTAGAGTAATCTGATATATTTGTTATGTGAAGGTTAGACCCAAAGTAATAGCTTCCTTACGAAGCTTGTGTTTCTTGATTTTGTAATCTATATATGTACGAAAATGAAACTCTAGAAGAGATGAGAAACCTTTTCCATAATATACTTTTTTCTTCCCAAGAACATATGTTTTCTCTGTAGATTTTTGTTCCAGAACAAACCAAACTAGATCAGTATTAATACTTCCAGTTCATATCCCATATTTCATTTTCATAATTTTAACAGTGGTATCAGAGCCCTTATATCCTTCGGGATTGTGAGGAAGATTTAGAAACCCTTTTGGGAAGAGAGTAAGACCAAAAAAAAAAAAAAAAACAAAAAGTGTGAGACCAAAATACTCAAAGAGAGTTCCATGGCTTCCACCAACAATTCATCTTCCTCAATTCCTATGTTCAATGGTGAAAACTATCATATTTGGGTAGTCAAGATGAGATTTCATCTTAGATCTCAAGGCCTTTGGCAAGTGGTGTTATCAGACAATGATCCACCTCCCTTGAGAGCAAATCCCACCATTGCACAAATCAAGGCATATGAAGATGAAAAGTTAAAGAAAGACAAAGC
>CATKHJ010829605.1:0-12138 GCA_949750685.1 Vernicia montana
AATTATAATCGAGCTAAACTCGAACTCGAGTTCGACTCATTTTGAAACTCGTTTATAATTTATTAAAATATTTAACTTCCTAAATATTTATTTTTAATAAAATAACTATAACAAAAATATTTAAAACTAACATAAAAGCAAAATTATCCAAGTAGTGAAAAAAAAAATCTAATCATAAAATTGAGTATCATATATATTACAAAGATATTAATTAATAAAAAAAATATTTTTAAAGATTAGAATATTAGATTATATAATAAGGAAATATTAGATTATCTTAATTAGGAGAATATATATTTTAGTCAAATTGAATTGCAAAAAATTTTATAAAAATATTAAAATATATTTTTTGAATTGCCAATATTATTAAGTTAATAATAATAATAATCAAGCTGTTCACGAGCCTATTAATCGAACTTTTTGCGAGTCTGTTCACGAGCTTATAATCAAGCTGTTTATGAATCTAATCGAGCCGAGCTTAACCTTGCTCAAACTCGGCTCGTTTATTCATCGAGCCTTAAAGTAAGGCTCAAGCTTGGCTCGTTTATAAAACGAATCGAATGCGAACGAGCTTTTATCGAGCCGAACACCGAGCCGCTCGCGAACGGCTTGGCTCATTTACACCCCTATACCGACTGAAATTTTAGTCCGATGGTGCTAAGTGACTGTATATTGATACATTTGTTAAAGTTTAGTGATAAATCTGAAAGAAAAAAAAACGGTTAGTGATCAGTTTGAAATAACGCCCAAAATTTAGTGATCCCCTTGGCAATTTATCCGAAATTTAGATATATTTAACGATTACCTTTCTAGAAATAGGAGAGGACAGGAATGGAAGAAGTGGCCAAGAGGTTGTCGGTTCCTCCTTTCAGAGCCTCCATTTTTAAGCGAAATTGGATTTCTATGATGTTTTTGCTTTTGTAACTTGTGGGTATTTGATTTGATTCTACTTTGTTTGCTTGTTTTAAGTTTTAACTAAAAAAAAATCAATTCTTTAAGGCGAGTTTATTGGGTCAGGAAAATTAAAAATTTTCATGAATTTAAAAAATCGGTTATTCAATAATAACTTTTAAAAATTTCATAAAAGATAAGAGTATTCAATAATGAGTTTTAAAGACTTTTAAAAAAAGTCTATTAATTATTTATTTTTAAAATTAAAAAATTAATTTTCAATAGAATCTTAAATGATAATTTTTTTAATTACTCTTAATTTCAGTTTAAACTTTATAATTACATAATTTTCTTTATTGTAAATTTTAAAAATAAAGCCTGTTAGTTGTATTAAAATTTTCTTCAAAATTGTGAAATATCAAATTCAAATTTTTTTAAAAAATGAAATTTAATAAAAAAAAATAAGAATAAAGTATCTGAAATAATTTTTCAGATACTTTATTAAATTCGTAAAGTTAAAAACAAATTATCCATGTTTGCACTAAAAAAATCATAAACAAAGAAAATACTCTTTTATAATCTCACCTGAAAAATTAAATTAATTGATAAGACAAAAGTAAATCCAGTTTCTTGAAATGCAACTAATCATTAAATGTTGAAATAGTACAAACAAAAACAAAAAGAATTATGCGTTATAGATAAGAGATAATCCTAAGGGGTGTAAATGAGTCAAGCCGTTCGCGAACAGTTCGTTGTTCGGTTCGATAAAAACTCATTCGCGTTTGATTCGTTTTATAAACGAGTCAAGTTTGAATCTTACTTTAAAACTCGATGAATAAACGAGACGAGTTTGAGCAAAGTTAAGCTCGACTCGATTAGACTCGTGAACAACTCGATTATAAAACAGACTCGCAAATAGCTCGATTAATAGGCTCATGAATAGTTTGATTATTATTATTATTATTATTAACTTAATAATATTGACATTTTAAAAAATATATTTTAATATTTTTATAAAATTTTTGGTAATTCAATTTGACTAAAATATATATTCTCCTAATTAAGATAATCTATATTTCCTTATTATATAATCTAATATTCTAATTTTTAAAAATATTTTTTTTATTAATTAATATCTTTGTAGTACATGTAATACTCAATTTTATAATTATATTTTTTTTTCACTAATTAGATGATTTTGCTTTTCTGTTAGTTTTAAATATTTTTATTATAGTTATTTTATTAAAAAAAAATATTTAGAAAGTTAAGTATTTTAATAAATTATAAATGAGTTTCAAAACGAGTCGTAACTCGAATTCGAGTTTAGCTCGATTATAATTTATTAACGAGCCGAACTCGAGTTGAGCTCGAGCTCGGTCCGAATTTGAATGAGCCGAATTTGAACATGATTTTCTAGCTCGATTCAAAACTCGAGTTCAAATTCGAGATCGAAAAAAAAATATCAATCCAAACCTGAACAAAGTAAAGCTCGGTTCAATTATACCCTAGATAATCCAAATCATTTAGCAAACCAACCAAAATAAAATTCTAAAATACCATAATTCAGCCATCTTCTGTCCACATAAAAAAAAAAAAAAAAAGAAGAAGAAGAAGAAGCATTTTAAAGATTTAAAATTTTTCTTTTGTCTGTGTCTATCGGACAACTTTTGGAAGAGGCGGCCTTGCAAGGGAAAGAAGAGTCAAAGAGAGAAAAAAAACCTTCATTTTTCCAACTTTGGTGTGCTATAGTATGATATTTATGTTATCAAGTGCTTATTAAACACTATTAATGGCTGCCAAATTGTTGCTGTACATGATCTTGTTACCATGGCTAACAACAAAAGTATTAGAATTAACAATAGCAACATCACAACCTTCAATGGCAAAGCCTGGATGTCCACAAACTTGTGGAAATGTTACAATTCCATACCCATTTGGTATTGGACCAGGTTGTTACATGGATCCAGGATTTGCAATAACTTGTAATTCTTCTTCTTCTTCTTCTTCTTCTTCTCCTCACAAACCATTTTTAACTAGCATCAATTTAGAATTACTAGAAATTTCACTTCAAACCACAACAATTCGTGTCAATAATCCAGTTCTTTCTTCTAATTGCCAGAACAGAACTCCAATTGCAGATGTTGGTTTATCAAGTAGCCCTTTTTTCTTTTCCGATACTAATAATCGGTTCACAGTTCTGGGTTGTGACAATCTCGCCTTGATTTACCGGCAAGATATGGTGATCGGCGGTTGTCTTTCCATTTGTAATGTTACTGTTAAGGAAAGTAGCTGCTATGGTATAAATTGTTGTCAAACGACAATTCCACCTTTTCTTAAGTTCATTAATGCGTCGTTTAGAAGTATAAATTCTGATAAGAATGTTGAAGGATGCAGGGTGGCTTTTATGGTTGAAAGAGAATGGTTCAATTCTAATGAAACGGATATAAATGGGTTGTTTGATGTTGATTATGTTCCGGCAGTGTTGGAGTGGGGTATTAGTAATGGGAGTTGCAGTAATTCGAACTCTACTGGGAAAAATTCAACTGATGTTTGTGGATCTAATGCTTCATGTTCGACCAAAGTGGGTATAAATTATCAATGTTCTTGCAACAAGGGCTATGAAGGAAATCCATACATTTCTTGTCAAGGTAAAAGAGTTGCACCAGAGAGTTTGATTTTATTTTTAATTTGTGTTTGCTTAATTTCCTTTTAACCAACATATTTCTATTCAATTATAAGATAAAATTCAATCCCCTTGCAGAGGTTCGAACCCTTACAATCTCTTTCCCTTTAATGAATTTCCGATGTACCAAAAGAAAATTATAAGATAAAATTCAATTCAATTCAATTAATTATTTCTATTCTATTAATAGAATTCACTTTGTTTGGATTCTATTAATTTGAATCTTTTCAATCATTTGAATATTTGATTTTTTCATTTCAATTCTGAGCTTGGTATGAGCTGCTGCAGTTAAGTACCTTTGGGAATTTGTTTTCATATGGTAGCTTCATTCTGCCATAGAGTGACAGAGTGACTAATAGAATTTTACTTTTCCAATTTTTTACAGATATCAATGAATGTGAAAATCCAAACAAAAATAGGTGTAAAATGATCTGTGAAAATACACCAGGAAGCTACAAATGTTCATGCCCTGTTGGTTATTTTTCTGTGGAAAATGATTGCTACCTATTAGGCGATTATGGCTATACCAAAACATCTCGAGTTAAAATGGTGATCATAATAGGTACTTTTTCTTTCCTTTTCCATGGCTGCCTTATATTTTTTCTTTTATATTTTTGCTTATTTTGTCAATTTCCTTTTTGTGATAACATTTTCTCAATTCCAATCGACTAGGTGTATTGGGTCGATTGATTCTTTTGAGTAGTATGCCCGTTGATTTCTTATTAACACTGATTCGAATACAACCAGTACATTCTGAAATAACCCTTACTTGAACATCTTTATCATTGGCCATGAACCTCCTTGGGGTTTTTTTTATTCACTCAACTCTTCTAGTTTCCAGTCCGTGTCTATCTTGTAGTAGAGGATGTCAAAAATTCAATTTCTAACACTCGCCTGTAAACAAATTTCCAACATAAACTGCGAGAAATAAGTTGAGATGAGAGTTTTCTGCCTACATAAGGATCTTCTCTATACTATATTGCTGTGTTGTGCAGGTGTAAGTGTTGGCCTTGGAATACTCTTCCTACTGGCTGGCTTATGGTGGCTATACAAGGTATTAAAAAGGCAACAAGATGTCAAGCTCAGGCAGAAATTCTTCAAAAGGAATGGTGGTCTACTATTACAACAACAATTATCTTCTAGTGAAACTAGTGTTGATCAGAAAACAAACATGTTTACCTCAAAGGAGCTAGAGAAGGCAACTGATCGCTTTAATGATAATCGAATTCTTGGTCAAGGAGGCCAAGGAACAGTTTATAAAGGGATGTTGAGTGATGGAAAAATTGTTGCTATCAAGAAGTCAAAAACAGTGGATGAAAGCAAACTTGAGCAATTTATCAATGAAGTGGTAATTTTATCACAGATTAACCATAGAAATGTTGTTAAGTTACTTGGTTGTTGCTTGGAAACAGAAGTTCCTATACTGGTTTATGAGTTCATTCCTAATGGAACACTCTTTCACCATTTGCATGATCCAAATGAGGAATTTCCAATTACATGGGAAATGCGTTTACGAATAGCTGCAGAAATTGCTGGTGCTCTATCTTATTTGCATTCTGCAGCTTCAATACCTGTTTATCATAGAGATATTAAGTCTACAAACATACTTTTGGATGAAAAATATAGAGCGAAAGTTTCAGATTTTGGCACCTCAAAATCAATTGCAGTTGATCAAACACATGTAACAACTCGAGTACAAGGTACCTTTGGATACTTGGATCCTGAATATTTTCAATCAAGTCAATTTACAGAAAAGAGTGATGTTTATAGTTTTGGAGTAGTTCTTATTGAACTTTTAACAGGACAAAAACCTATCTCTTCAACAAGATCAATTGAAGAGAGAAATTTAACAATTTATTTTTTAGTTGCAATGGAGCAAAATCGATTGAATGAAATCCTTGATGCTCGAGTTCGCAAAGAAGGCGAGAAAGAAGAGATTATAGCAGTTGCTGAGCTAGCAAAAAGATGCTTGCACTTGAATGGAAAGAAGAGACCTACAATGAAAATAGTTGTAATGGAATTGGAAGGAATTAGAGCATCACATGGAAGAACTTCTGCCATGGAAGCACAAGATGATTATGAAGAGTCTAATGATTATTTCTTAGGTGATTATACTGCTCAATGGGATGTTGCTTCATCTTCAACCGTGTCATGTTCCAATAGTAGTGCAGCTCTGCCATCAGGTGGGCAAGGGCAACCTCTACTTTCTACTGCCTGATGATGAAACAAAAGGTTTGCCTTTTGATACAGTCTTTGTACACAGAGACATGATCTTTTAATTGTATAATTTGTTTTGTAACTTGGCCCAATTGCCAAGTAGGTTGCTATCCATGTTATTAATAGGGATTCAAATACTATTAGGACAAACTACAAGAGAAAAAGAAGTATATTTCTCTTTTCGAATTTTGTTCTAGTCCTGACAGTGACATTGGTGATTTACCCTTAACTAGACCAAAAAGGTAGAGACTTGATTGGTGTCTCTAATCGCGGCATGTATTATCTGCCTATGAAAATTCCTTTGAATTAGACTCCATTTGATTAGCTTGCTTTTTTGGTTTTTAACAATTTTAGAAGTCCTGCCCATATAGGAGTTGTAATTTCATAGCAGTTGAACATGTTATATATAGTCTCTACCTGTCTATATACCTGTTCACAGTTGGGTTCAATTTACATAGATGATTTTTTTGCAAAAAATTATAATGTTAAGTAGGAAACTAATATATATTGGAAATATTCAAGAAATTGGGATAAATGAGATTATTCAAACTATGATACATAAATAGATATGTAAAATAAAACCAGCCAATTTGAGAAGGATGGCCCAGTTACTTGGACCTAATTACAACACTAGAGAAGTTTTTTTTTTGAAATAGTAAGAATATCTAGACTTGTGGGCTGGGTCTAAGACTTTAATTCATGAAGAAAATTATGGATCAAATTCTAAAATTTTTTGATAATTTTTAAATTCAGACCGCCCGACTCATTGACAAGTCTAAATTATCTGTATATGAATATGAACCTTAACTAGGGCATGCTTGAGCAACAAATGGTGGTATCTAGGGATGAGGGGAAGGGGGACTGGGGGGCCTTGGCCCCTCCAAAGGCAAAAACTAATTTTTTTTTTTTTTTTTTAATAGTTGTAAAATTATAATGAATCTCTCAATTTTAGTAAGATCACCTCCATACATATTGAATTTTATGTTTTTTTTTATTATTATTTTTATTGAATTATTAAAAAAACTTTCAATTAAATATTTTTGTCACCTTTTAATTTTCAATTTTTAAAAAATAACACTTAATAATAATTATATTATTAATATTTAGAATATAATTTTAATTTTTGACACCAAAAATATAACTCTAGATTCGGTACCATGCATGGCTCCACCTTTGTTCATTCCCTCAACATTGGCTTAAACCCAACCATATTAATGTAGAGTTCCATCCTTATGAGATTTTGATTGTTGATTGATTTTGTCAGGTAAGTATGTTTATTGTGAGGCTAATCAAGTAGCTTATCATCTTATTAAATTAGGACATGACTTTTCTTTTAGGGCGGATAAAAATAAAATTATTAGTGGAGATAATATATACACACATCATTTTAATAGAGATATTTATAATTTTATAGAATAAATGAGAATAATCTGGTGGGACAAGTACAAATTAACTATTAAAATATATAAAAAAAAATTAATTGTTTAGTGAGGTGAGTTGTCCCACAGCTACATGCATAGATCGACCCTGCTTTTAACCTTATTGTTTGAAAGGATCTTTTGGAATCATGTACTCTTATTTTTTATTTTTTTTTACAAGGGGATAAAATAGGATTAGATTTTGTTAGATAATTTTTATTTTTTTATATATTTTTTGATGTAAAAAAAAACTAATTAATAAATTTTTCAATATATAAAATATTTAATTATACAATACCTATCATGACATTAAAAAAAATTACTTACACTATCATAAAAATAATTTTTTTAAAAGTAATAGTAAAACTCACGCAACACGAGTAAATTAATAATTTTCCTAATATCACCAAATACATTTTAAAATGTTAATTGAGAAGTCATTGACTTGGTCTTGTGAAAGAAGTAAGAACTTTTATTGACTTGAATTTGGAGATAATATAATTAATTAAATAGGTTTTTTTGGTAGTAATGAATGTAATTTGGGAGAATTGTTTCAACTAAATATTTATTCTGCTTTCTTTCTGCTAGGGTTTTTTTACCCTTTGTTTGCACCGTTCAAGCTAGATCATAGGGTTCCCTGTCCAGCGGCTACGGCCACCGACGGGGAATCCTTTTTTTCTTTAGTCTCTATTTTTTCTTTTTTTCCTTTAGCTTTCAATAAGGCCGCCATAATGGTTTGGGTTTTGTGGGCTTATATGGTTTCCCTTTTGTGGGATCTAGTTGCGATGTTGCAGTTCTTGATTCTCGGCGGTGATGTCGATTTTAACTATGGCCAAGTTCGGATCTCCATCCTTCTTCATTTCTTTTGGTATATGTGGAAGGAAGGAAGCAAGGAGGAGAGGGAAGAGATGGTTGGCGAGGGTGAGGCTGTACTGAGCTTTTATCTGGGTTCTCTTTTAGTCGCTATCTTCATCTTCATTTTTGTAGTCACCGTTTTCAGGCCAAGGACGAGTTGGAGGCCGAAAGGCCGATTTCGTGTGCTTGGTTCAGATCCTTGGCAATGAACAAGCTTGAATTTTCGAAAGTACATGGGGTGGCAGGATAATCCTTCATCATTTTGTTGATGCTCTGAAGCGGTCCATTCCCTTTCCCGACCACTGGCAGCTTGCTCTTTCAGGCAGGCGGAGCTTGGGTTGGTTGTTGTTTGGGTCTTGGATTTTGGTTGGGCATGTGATGATCAAGGGTATTGTAGTCTTTTCCTTAGCCATTTGGTTGTTTTTTTATTGGGCTATAAGCCCAGAGTTGAAAGTCCTTTAATGGGTTTAATGTCTTTGGACCCTAGGTCCATTTGCAATCCCTTGGTATGGGTTTTCCCTGTAATTTTAGTATCTTGTATTTTTCTAGGCCTCAAACTCCATTAATATTAATAATTATCTCTTATTTGGGCAAAAAAAGAAAAAAAACGTAATTTGGAAATTCCAATTGCGCATCTCTGGCCTATTCATATGTCAAAACAACTTTCTCTCTCTCTCTCTTTATAATTTCTTTTTACATCAAAGCAACTTATTTTTATTTTTTTTATACTAAGGAAACTCAATGGATCAAAATAATATTATAGGTTATACAACAAGAGTAATCATTATATTTAACATATTTCATTAAATTGGTGATAACTCTTCGTGATTTGAGAGATTCGATCCTTAAATTTCTCACTTTTCATATTCTTAAAGAGTATGAGAAAATCACAAAGATCACATCTTATTGACAACAACTTATTTTTATTAAGAAATAATACACAATCATTATTAATAGAAAAATATCAAGTGTATTCTACAAACCAAAAAAAAATCAACTGGAAAACTATAAATCAATCTAATTCTAATCTGCTTTTGTTTGAAGAAAAGTGGGATAAGTGTAGTACTATAAAAATTGACTGAGACAACCAATTGATTCTGGCTTTAATTAATTTTTAGATTCAATTTAAAATGCTACAAGTTTTTTTTTTTTTAATTTTTTTTATATCATCATATATATGGATATAGCTATGGATTGAGAAGGTGTATGCTTTAATTTCCTTTTAAGAAATATTGATTGAAATCCATCCTTAGAAACAGTCAAGATCTTAATATTATCACTAATAAGTGATTGGTTGGAGTGATAAAAAACTCATTTCTTTTAATTAAAAATTTCGAGTTTAAGCTATGAATATGAAGTAATTATTATTGAGAGAGCTTTACTCTTAAAAAGGATATTTTTCGAGTCGAATTTAAATTAGTTGGTGCCACATGGAGGATACTAAATACCGGGTGCGGCTAAATATCGGGTGCCAAATGAAAAAAAAAAAAATCTTAATATTACCCACCAAATAATTCTCAATATGTATGAAATTATATATTATATGTCAATATGCAAAGGGTTGAATTCCGAGTTTCCGACTAGCTCGCTTCATCCATGTGTCCTATACCCATAATTAACTTGCCTTCTAATAAAAAAGAAAAAAAAAATCTTAATATTACACCATTAATTTTTTAAATTAAGAAATATTATAAGTCAATTTTTATGAATTATATTAAATTTACTTTATTAATTATTTAATAATAAATTATTTATATATTAATTTTTTAAAAAAACTTTAATTTTATTCTGATTTAAATCACAATAAGCATATATATATTGCAATATCTCCTTTCATCTGACCTGTAGTCCACAGGTTGCGTGTGGAAAAGGAAGTGCTATATAGTATATAGTACAAAATTCAATGGTTTTAAAATTGGCTCTTGCTACGATATCACTATAGTACCTTAACCTTAACCTATAGTAACAGGTAATATGTTATTGGATGGCTTGATTATTTAAAAAATTTGAAATTTTAAGAGTTTTTTCAATTTTGTCCAAAATTTGAAATTTTATTTAAATTTATAATTTTAATTACAATTATATTTTTTAAATGAAGCATTAAAGAGAACTGTAAAGGTGTAACAAAACATTCCAGCTAAATTGATACCTTATTAACACCAATCACAAAAACTCTCCAAAATATTATTAATGAAAAGAAAAAATAAAGAATGTCAGTACAAAAATTGTGATCATCTTAACCTATAATGCTCACAAAATTGAGCATAATAACTAAAATATGATAAACAAAAAGAGGGTAGTGTGAACCACCAATTAACTTGACCACAGGTAATTACCTTGTAAGCTAGACGATCAGTAATTGTATTTCCTTCACGATAAATGTGAAACAAAAAAATGAATCTTGGAAACACGTTCTAGGCAACGAGACCAATCCGATAAAATATACCATGGAACATGGACACTTCTATTTCGGAATAAATGCACCACATAAGTGGAATCCATTTCTAACCAAATATGATCCCAGCTATACTTCCAAGAACTATCAATAACATGAATAGCTGCATGTAATTCAGCTTCAAATGCAAAACTGTCACCCAAAGGAATAGCAAAACAACCTTTAACAAATCCTCGACTATTTCTAAAGATTTCTCCTGCTCCCATGCAACCTAGAGCACTCAAAGCCGACCTATCGATATTAACTTTCAACCAATTAGCAGGAGGGGGATGCCATTTAATGGAGATAATGGCTGGAGCCTTGCGAGGCTTCAATTATATGTTAAGTCGGCGCAAGATTAGGAATTCACTTTGAGAGTTATGAGCTGTACCTATCTTGAAAGAGTCACACTCCTTAACAACCTTGTAAATGAACCAAAGAGAATGGAATATAGAGACTTGGTTGTCTTCAAAAACAACTTGGTTTCGAGCTGTCTATATTACCCAAAAAATGGATACTACAACTGTGATAAAGAGAGGACAAACTTGAGAACTAAATTTAAATTGACTAATCACTTTGAATAGCTTTAAAGTTGAAGAGCAGGACCGAGGAATGGAGACGTCAAAAGTCTCTCCAACTGCAGCCCATAAACTAGAAGCATAAGGGCAAGCCACAAAAAGATGAGCAGAAGTTTCAATAGCACTCTAACATAACCTGTAAACTGAAGTGATGCACATGCCTTTCAACTGCAAATTATCATCAGTTGGAAGCTTGTCGAGGAACAACTTCCAACATAAAATCGAACGAGATGACGGCAAGAAAGGCTTCCAAATGTCACGTCCCCAATCTTTGGAGGAGTAGCTAACACATAGATAGTTATATACAGATTTGCAAGTGACCTGCCTATCTACATACCCATAGCAAAGAAAAGTTTCCTGAGGCAAAAATGATACCTTAACTTGTTGAATCTACTCAACTAACTGTGGATAAGAAATAGAGAGAAGAGGAGGAAGCCTCCATTCATGCTTAATAAAAAAATCTGAAACGCAACCAACAAGATACTTGCGACTGTGAAGGGCAAATTAAGCCTAGAGGCAATGGAGCAGCCAAGCCAGTTGTCGTGCCAAAATATGAGCTTACTATTTAATCCAATGAGCCAACACGACTGAAAACACAAGTCAGGATAAATAGTTTTGAGCGAACACTAAATTGAAGAAGTCACAATACGGGGCTGCTTACAGCAGTCAAGAAAATGAGCTCACAGAAAAGAGAAGACAAAATCATTCTTCGTACACAAGATTGTTGATAACTTGTAGAGCAATGAGCAATTCAACTCCTTAAGTCTCTTCAAACCCAAGCCACCCTCAGCTTTTGGACAGCAACAATGAGCCCAAGAAACTGAGACAAGCTTCCTACTGATAACTCTATTTTCTTAAAGTTATTTTACCTATTTAAACTCAAATTTTGGTTCATTTCTTGAGAATTTAATAATATTATTACTTATTTTGAAGAATAAATAATTCTAACAAATTATAAATAAATTATAAAATATTTTTAGTATTTTATTTTATTTTATTTTATTTTGCAGATCAAAATGACATTAATGATGCAGGCGATGATGTCATGATATTAATGATGCA
>CATKHJ010829615.1:0-13163 GCA_949750685.1 Vernicia montana
TCTAAGTTCTTCATTCTCAAACACTTAATAGGTCATTTTATCTGAAAAATACACTTAGTTGAAACATTAGTACAATTCAATTTGATTTGTCAAGATCAAAATAGAGATTGACTAAATTGAACACCCAATTTAGGTCAACAACAAGGATGTTTAAGCAATCTTTACTAAACATTTATGGGTGGAGAATGTGATTGACTTTGATAAATAGATGGGAGAATGGACTGCAGGGATGTCTAGGTGATCGTCTCTAGGCATTTATGGATGGAAACTGATTGATAAATGAAAGTGGGAAAATGAACTAGAGGGATGTCTAGATGATCGTTTCTAAACATTTATGGGTGGATTGATTGATAAAGGAAGACGCTCCCGGTATCTTTAGGAGATTTTGCATGATTGGCATCAAAATTGCATGTCTCTTTGGTTATTCTAATGAGCGTGAACCCAGATGGATGCAATAAGATCGGGTGAAAGTTGATTATCACGGTCAGGTTTGGGTGAAAAGATGGTTACCATGGTAAGGGTTGGGTGAAGGATGGCTACTTAGCTTGGAAGCATAGTCTGAATGGCATCGTGGTCAGAATCAGGTGAAAGATAGTTGATTCGCTTGGAGGGACCTAGCTCTATGCATAGGTTAACAATTACTCGAAAGGGAACCTTGCTCTGTGCAAAGATCGTCTAAAAAAGGGGGACCTTGCTCCGTGCAAAGATTGTTTGGAAAAAGAAACCTTGCTCTGTGCAAAGGTTGTCTGAAAAGGGGGACCTTGCTTCATGCAAAGATTGTCTGGAAAAAGAAGCCCTGCTTTGTGCAAAGTATGTCTGAAAAGGGGGACCTTGCTCCATGCAAAGATCTTTTGGAAAGGGAAACCTTGCTCTGTACAAAGGTTGTGTGAAAAAGGGAGCCTTGCTCTGTGCAAAGATTGTATAGAAAGGGAAACCTTACTTTGTGCAATGGTTGTCTGAAAAGGGGGACCTTGTTCTATGCAATGGTTGTCCTGTTGATGCAAGATATGTGTCTGAAGGATATCTTGGGATTTTCTAAAAATGAGAATGCCATTATGGCTTTAAGGAGGGGGAAATGGTTCTGAAAGGTGTCGGTCAGATTCAGAGAGCTATCATTTAGCTTCAAGGAGGTACTAATCAGTTTTGGAAGGTGTCAAATTTGAAAGGGTTTTAGTCATCTTCGTGAAGGTGTCAGTCAACTTTGGAAGGTGTTAGATTTGAAGGGGGTTTTTGGGAGAAGCCCCACTTTTAGGGGTAATGGCTTTAAAGGAAGGTGACTCGGTCACTTTGACAACAAATGGGTTCAGTTTTGATTGATTATGGCTTGGACTAAAGGGTTTACTTTAGTATTGAAATATTTTATGCCAAAAAGGGTTTTTGGGTTTCAACAAATGTTTGGTGATTTAGGGATGATTGTGCCAAAATGGGTTTAGAGAGATGAATTCGAGCTTAGAGAGATAAGGACACCAAAATGGGCTTGGACTTCTAAGAATAATTATTTGCTCGAGCTTTGAGGATGATTGATTTTCATTTTGCTAAAGAATATGGGCTTAAAGGATGATTTATAAAATATGATTGATTTAGGTTGTGCTAAGGAACTTGGGCTTAAAGGATGATTTATGAAACATGATTGATTTTGGTTGTGCGAAGGAACTTGGGCTTAAAGGATGATCCATGAAACATGATAATTTTTTGGTTGTGCTAAGGAACTTGGGCTTAAAAAATGATTTATGAAACATGATTGATTTTGGTTGTGCCAAAGAACTTGGGCTTAAAGGATGATTTATGAAACATGATTGATTTTTGTTATGCCAAGGCATTTGGGCTTAAAGGATGATTTATGAAATGTGATTGATTGCGATTTTTTTCAAGGAACTTGGACTTCTGAAGGTGAAGGGTTGGGCCTTTTAGAAGGCCTAAAGGGACTTTGCAGAGATTAAAGGGACTTTGGAAGTCACGCTTTGTCGGTTAGATTTTGTAGGATTGCCACTCAATTTGATGGGTCTTTGAAAATGGAGAGGGGTTTGTTTGGCTTGATGCAATGAGCTTTTGACTTTCGTGTCACTGATGAGAGGTAAAGGTCATTTAGCTGCTTCAGCAAAGAAGGTAACTTTAAAGACGGCTTGACAATTTTGAAGGTGATGCCTTTGACAAGGGATAAAGGTAACTCATCTGTTTTAGTTATGAAATGTGACGAATTGACAGAAAATGATGACTTGGAGGCTATGCCCTTTTGTGAGACCTCGCCCGAACGCCCCTCCCCTTGCTCGGGAAAAATTTTGCCTTAAGGAAAGGCTTGAGCGATTTTTAAGGGAGGTTAAGGAACGAGTTTTGGTGCTCACAATTGGAAGCGGCTATCGCCTCAGAAAATTGATTTTTGATTTTTCGAAAAGAATTCGGGAGTCACCACCCGAATTTATTTTAAATGGGAAAATTAAGGAAAAAGTCAATTTGACTCTAATTTATTAATCTCTTGATTAATTTACCCAAGGATAAAATCACTAATCTTCGAACCAAGTTTGGGCTCGGGGACTAGGTTTTGAGTTTTGAATAATCTCGATTTGGCATTTAAATTCGATTTGACCTTTTGAAAAATGATTTCATGGATGACGGATATTGATGACAATTCATAATGTATGAACATGGCATAATTATGAGACAGATGAAAAAATAAAGAGCAAGTATTTAAAGTGCGAGTATTTAAACATCCACAAGTAAAGGAGAGTATTTCCTCTAACCCTTATGGGTATTAGGGAAATCACAAAATCGCTCCTTTACTCCCAAAAATAATCAATTAATTGCATTAATTAAGAGTTTATATGGAAAATAAAAGGGGGAGGGAATTGGTTGGGATTTGGATTTGAAACTTGGATTTAGATTCCAAGCTTGCCTACGTACCCCATTGAATGGGGATCAAAACCCGCGTAGTTCGTTCCACTATGAGGTGGAAGGGGGTTTAAAAATCGGTCAGATTTGATTTGATTGGTTTGATTTTTATTTGAGGCTTGATTGAGCGTAAGAGATTATACTTTTTTTTTGTTAGTTTGAGTGGTGGGAGAGTGGTTTTACCGGATCGGAGTTCCGTTTCGGAAAATGAAAATGATTTTGAAAAAAAGAGAATTGATTACTCAAATTTTAATTGATTAAAAAGATTAATTAATTAAAATGATTAATTAAAAGCATTAATTAACCACTTGAGTGAAAATTTAAAAAGAGGATTAATTAATTAATTAAAATTAATTTTTAATTAATTAATTAATTGAAAGTGGGTGAAAATTTTAAAAAAAGATTAATTAATTAATTAAAATTAATTTTTAATTAATTAATTAATTGAGAGTTGGTGGGAACTTTTTTTTAAAAAAGATTAATTAGTTAATTAAAATTAATTTTTAATTAACTAATTAATTAATTGGAGAGAGTAAAACTAATTAGAGAGAGAGAGAAAAAGCAATTGGAAAATTCACAAAGGCTTTTTAGGTGTGAATTGAAGTGAAATGGGGTAGGCTATTTATAGGGAAAATGGGAGGGTGGAAAAAGACCAAAAAGGGTACAAAAAAGCAGAAAAAGGAGGGGCAATTTTGAAATTACGCAAAAAGTGACGGAGCCGTAAAATAGACTTGCGGAGGCGCGTGCGGTCTGCGCGGCTCCGCATGGCTGCCACGCGGATGCCGCGTGGACGACACGCGGCTCCTCGAGGGGTAAATGCGGATGCCACGAGGACGACACACGGCTCTGAGAAGGGTACATGCGGACACCACGTGTCTCTGTGCGGCTCCGCGTGGCTGCCACATGGACGCCGCGTGGACGACACGCGGCTCTGCAAAGGGTACACGCAGACGCCGCGTGTCTCTACGTGGCTCCGTGTGGCTGCCACGCGGACGCCGCGTGGATGACACGCGGCTCCGCGAAGGGTACACGCGGACGCCGCGTGTCTCTGCGCGGCTCCGGGTGGCTTTGGGCTCCAATTCGGCTTTCGGGGCTTTTTCGGGTAAGTTTTTGAAAGTTCCAAGTCAGTTTCTGGGGTATTCTTAAATCTGAAAATTTTTTGGTTAGTGGCGTTGTATCCAAAATTAATTATCGGACATTTTAGCAGTCAGTTTCGGGAGAGACTCGGTCAGTCTCGGAAAAAGGTTGTCTGGTACAGGAAATTCGATCAGGTTTGGAAAAAATATTAGGTTGGATAGAAAAATATTTCGGTTCGCTCTGGTAGGCTTGGAATTATTTTTGGGACAGTTTGGCAGTTTGCTTTGAGGAAAATCCGGTCAGTCTCGGGAAAATACTGTCAGATACAGGTTGTTTGATCAAGATCAGAAAAGTGTTGGCTTGGATAGAAAAATATTCTGATCAGTTTTGTGAATTCAAAAATAATTTTTTTGGGGTGCTAAAATGGGGGTTCACACCTTTATGAGATCTTCCTTCTACTTTTGGAAATCATCCTTGGTAAAAATGAAGGTGTTGCCCCCTGATGGGACCTTCCTTTTACTTTTAGAAATGATCCTCAATAAAAATGATTTTTGCTTTCTTATGCAGATTGTCTTGGATTATACTCGGTAAACTTATAGGGTAGTCCATCGGATGGAGTGTGACTATCCGTTGGACGGAGGTGACTATCTCTAGTTTTTTCGACTTAGCTTGATATCGTTTGGTGAATGACATTTGGCAGATGCAAAGGAGGAAAGGCCATTAGCTCAGCAAATGCATGATGGTGTATGACTGCAGATGATTGTATATGCATAGATGTTGGTGCACAAATAATGTATGTTTATATATGAATGTTTTGGGATTCATGAACTTTTTGTTTAATTTATATGCTTGTGAACCCTCACTTTAGCACCTCTAAAATTAATTCTAAACTTACCAAAACTGACTGTAATATTTTCTATCCAAACTGACACCTTTTCGATCCCGATATGACTTTCTGTACTAGACAATACTTTTTTGAAACTTATCAGATTTTTCTCAAAACTGACTGTCAAACTGTCCGATAAATAATTTCGGATCCACCGCCACTGACTGGTAATTTTTCAAACTTCAGAATACCCTAGAAACTTACCCGGAAGCTCTGAAAAACAGCACCGAAGCAAAAGTTGGTCTAGCCACCAAGAGCGCCGCCGCTAAAATGCCCAACGACATCGCCAAAACCTCAATTTTTGTGTAGTCTACCGTCAAACCCGCCAGGGTCACCGTCGGCGGCGCCAGAACGCCCAATGGCGCCGCTGATGCCTCGATTTTTATGCCCTGTACCTACACCTCAAAATAACCATTTTTCCCTTCCAGCCTGATTTTTCAAACCAAAAGGCTCTATCCTTTTGGCCTTTTCACTCTTTCACTACCCAAAATAACCCCACCTCATTTTTCCTATAAATACCCCATCCATTTTCTTTTTCAATTCACCTCTTGAGCATTTGTTGATAGCTGCTCTTCTCTCTCTAATTAATTTTCTCATACTCATTTTAAGTAATCACCATAATTAATTAATTAATTTCTCTTTAATTTTAATTAATTAATCTTTAACTCAATTTGATTAATTAATCATTTTAATTAATGACTTTAATTAATTAATCTTTTTAATTAATTGAAAATTGGGTAGCTAAACAATCAATTAAATTAATTTCCTTTATAAACCAACCTCGTTTTTTCAAAACGTAACTCCGCTCCGGCAAAACCATTCACCCACCACACAAACCCAAAAAGAAGGTATAATCTCTTACCCTCACTCCAACCCCAAATCAAATCAATCCAATCAAATCTAACCGATCCTTAAATCCCTCCACCTCACCGTGAAATGAACTATGTGGGTTTTGATCCCCATCCAATGCGGTACGTAGGCACGCTTGGAATTTAACTTCAAGCCTCAAATCCAAATCCACAATTAATCCCCTCCCCCTTTTATTTTTCAATATCAATCCATTGCACATGTAAATGTTAATTAATGTTATTAGTTAATTTAATTATTTTGGAGTAAAGGAGCAATCTTGTGATTTCCCTAGTACCCATAAGAGTTAGAGGAAATACTCTCATTTTCTTATGGATGTTTAAATACTTGCTCTTTATTTTCGCACGTATTCATAATTATGTCATGATCATGCAATCGTCATTAATACTTGCCATCCATGAAATCAATTTTTGAGTCAAATCAAACTTAAGAGTCAAATTGAGATTATTTTAAAAACCAAAAAAACCTAGTCCCCGAGCTCAATCTGGTTCGAAGACTAGTGACTTTATCCTTGGGTAAATTAATTAAAGATTATTGAATTTGAGTCAAATTGGGTTTTTTCTTTAATTTTCCCATTAAAAATAAAATTAGGGTGGCGACTCCTGAACCATTTCCAAAAATCAAATCAATTTTTCGAGGCGATAGCCGCTTCCAATCGTGAGCACTGAAACTTGTACCTAAACCTCCCTTAAAAATCGCTCGCCTTTCCTTAAGGCATATTTTCCTGAGTGAGGGGAGGGGCGTTCGGGCAAGGCCTCACAGTTGGCGACTCCACTGGGGACTAATTGCCACCCTTTTTCAATAAAAGGAAAGCAAAATAAGAGGATTACTATTTAGTTAGGATTTTTCCAAAATAATCTCCATTTGGCACTTGAGTTTAATTTGACTTTCATGCATCATTTTGCATAATAAAAGGCTCCTTGTCTAACCCTAGATTTAGGAAAACTTTTGGATGGTGAGTAGCATTGGCTCGACAACTCTCTTTGAGTATATTGGGAGATAGCAAAAGCATTTCACCCCGCGAAAAATCCTCGATCATTTCGGTGGTGTAATGAGCAATCCATATTGTTGGACCCATGCGAGTCTCTTTGACTCACATGTGGTTAGGTATATCGATGCTCTAGTGGGACGGGGACCTTCAAACCAAGCTACCCTTCATCCTTGTGCATATAGTTGTCTTAGCCTTGGACTTTAGGTTCCATGTACCGTAATAATCAAGACTTTTTTATATATCCATGAAACCTTTTTTCATGCATCATGACATTATCATGCATAAATAAACGTAAGAAACTCGAGAACAAATTCTTGTCACCCTGTGAACCAGAACCGGTGGTTTGTCACCCAAAAACACCAACTTTCTCGACCAATAAAATCAATGAAGGGAATCATTTTTCCGATATACCTTTGCATTTGTATATCCTTTTCCCAATGTAAATTCTTAACCTCTTCCTTTTCTTTTCAAGGTACCAATGGCCAACACCTTCGATTAAGATGCCATTAACGCTTTTTTCGCTAGTCTCCTCAAGAAATAAGAGGAAACTTTTCAAAATGTACTCACCACCGCCCTTAAAACACAAGCTGAGTTCTTCACTAATGCTCTCAATACCCAATCAGCCAACTTCACTAGTGCTCTCAACACCCAACACCAATCCATCATCAACCAGGTCAAGGAAATGACCAACACCACTACCTCTCTTCCTCCTGCTCATACCGAGCCTACCTCCACTTAAGCTGCTACTAGCCATACTCCTACTTTCACTCCTCCCATTATCGACCTCACAGATAAAGGGAAGGCACCGGATACTCCTACATTCCCTGCTTTGGATTTGAATGCCATTACTCCATCCCCCACCACGAATCCTTTTCAAGGTGGGGACTTTTCTAGCTTTCTTAAAGCCAAGAAATTAATGGAAAAGTTTGAGGCCATGGAAAGAACTTTTAAGAATATCAAGAAGCATGAAGATATGATAGATGTCGACTCTCTAGCTCTCTTTCCGAATGCGAGGGTTCTGCCCAAGTTTAAAATGCTGGTCATGGATAAGTTTAACGGTACCACATGCCCCAAGACTCATCTCAAAATGTATGTGGGCTCTATGAGACCATTTGGAGTGGATGACGAGCTCATTGCTCAATTATTCCAACAATCTCTAACAGGAGCTATTATCAAATGGTTGCTAGATCTCGACCAAAATCACAAGAAAAGTTGGGATGACATATGCAATGCATTTGTCAAATAATACCACTATAACATCGAGGTGGATGTCACCTACTGAGATTTGGAAACAACCAAGAAATGACCAAGAGAATCCTTCACTGCGTTCCTTATGAGGTGGAGGTCCAAAGCAGTGCAAATGGTGAATCGCCCGTCGGAAGAAGAGCAAATTGACATCATTGTCAAAAATCTCCTCCCCTAATACCAAGTCCATCTGCAAACTCAATACCTCATGGATTTCAAAGCTGTCATTGCTACTGCCTCCAAGATTGAGTATTTGATTCAATCTGAGCAAGTCAAGGAGGAACCCTCGAGCTCGAGGTATCGTAGGAACACTAACTACACCTCCAATACCACTTAATGTGCCAACCAAAAAGGGGGAGAGATAAATACTATCTCCTATCATCAACCAATGAGATTGGAAAGAAGGACCTTCTTTGAGTTAGGTATGCCCCTAAGCACTGTCTACAAGAAGGCCTTAAGAGCTCATCTCGTTAAACCTTTAGAGCCAAGAGCACCACCGAATCCCTTGCCTAGGAACTATAATGCTAACGAGCACTGTGACTATTACCAAGGGCCAGGGCATAAAACTGATGACTGCAAGGCTCTAAGGCATAGGATCCAAGATCTTGTTGATAGTAGAGACATTATCACTCCCAAGCCCAAGCCTAACATCACCACTAATCCTCTTCCAAAGCACCAAGGAAATGTCAATTTCATTGCCTCTGACGAATATGAATATGAGCCTGTCTCTATGAGCCACCCCACTCCAGACTATTGTTATGTCCTGGATTTGAACGATTTCATTGATGAAATCGACATGATTACCTGAGGCGAGAGAGTTTTTGTAACACCAACACATCCCATCACACCAAATGAGACTACCCCAGTCAGCCACACTGTTCCTCCTCCAGCAAAAAATTTGAAACCCCACAATGAGCCTAAAGAGGATCCCGTCCTGAAGCAGTTAAATAAAACCTAAATAAATATCTCCATTTGGAGGCTCATTCGGTCCTTGTACCCTCGTCGCCAAGCTCTTTTCAAGGCTTTGAACCAGTGCCAAGCTCCAATTGACATCACACCTGAAACTCTTATAGCTTCTTTGACAAGCACCATTAAGACCATGTCTATCTCCTTTAGTGACCTTGACATCCCACAAGGTGGGGAAAACCACAATCAAGCTCTCTTGATCTGTAATGTCCCGGGGTAAAACTATGCCCATGGTGTTGGTAGATAACGGGTCTGCTTTGAATGTATGTCCACTAAAAGTGGCTAGCTACCTGGGATTAAAGGCTACGAATTTCACTCTGTCGGACCAAGTTGTGAAAGCCTATGATAATACCAAGAGGGAGGTCTTGGGTGTTGCCACCTTAAATGTGACTATTAGATTTGTCACTGTGCCGATCTCTTTCCAAGTGATCGATGTGCCGGCTTGTTTTAACCTCCTCCTTGGACGACCGTGGATCCACCGAGTCAAAGCTGTTCCTTCCTCTCTTCACCAGAAGTTGAAATTTCCCCATAGTACAAGTATCATTACAGTCAAAGCTGATGTACATGGGAAGAATGACATTCCGAGCTTTGTTCCAATTTTGGAAATCAAGCCCGAGCCCTCTACTATTCCTTTATCAGGCTTTTCCTTTGATACTATTCAGTTTATTCATGGGGAAGGTAAAAAATTCATTTCTTTTGAATTTGACCAGTATGGCAATGTGGCTGTGGCTAATATGATGAAAAAAATGAACTATTTTCCAGGTTTAGGTCTGGGAAAGAACCAACAAGGGATTGCTCAATTTCTGGAGTACCCTATTGTCACTGCTCCATTTGGCTTGGGCTACGAGTCCAAATTAAAGGACATAATAGAACTGGAAGGAAGAGCAAAGCTGAGAGCTAACGTCAAAAGGCGAGGTGAGACTTATGATTGGCCCATGTACCCTTACTTTAAAACTCTAAATGGGTATTTTGTAAAAGAGGGTGAAGATTTCCCTTATTGTGCTTTTTTTGAACCCTAGTATTGCCCTATTTCTGGAAAAATAATCCTTGGGTTTGAAATTTTCTTTGATGTCAGGCTCAGTCTAGAGAAGTGTGAGCCAGTCTATTTGCTAGAGGAGGATTGGGAAATAAGCATGCAACCCTCTCTTTTTGAATCCATCCACATGATCACCGAACACCCGGAGTCTGATTCCACTAAGCTCATCCACCCATCTCAAGCTGCACCTAATAACTGGTATTTTGAGAAGAGCACCGGCCCTGTCATGCCCCCATCTGAGCCCTCTGAGTCTATGCTTGAGTCCTCCGAGTCTGTGTCTGAGTCCTCTAAGTCTGTCAAGTCTGCTTTTGAAACTGAGTCTGTCAAGTTTGATTTTGTGAACCACCTAATGGGCTTATCCTTTGATGTAACCCATGATGATGGGAACTTTATCAGAAATAAAAAGTTTGACTTTTTCGCTTACTTTTTTGACTCTCTATGCTCTACTTCATTTGATTCATCATTAAATGAGACATCTAAAAAAGAAAAAAAAATGAAAAAAAAAAATGAAAAAGGCAAAGAATCTATCAATTATGGCACTGAGGAAAAACCCAAAATCACATACATTGCATTTGCATATCATGATACACAGGCATTTATTGGAAAAGTTTGTCAGTTCTTGGACTGTTTTGTATGGAAACCCAAGGATATAGTGGGGGTAGATCCAAGCATTGCGGTTCACAAGATCTCGACCTACGAACACTTGAAGCCTGTTAAGCAGAATCTGCGCATAATGAAGGCAGAATGGTCTTTGAAGATCAAAGAGGAGGTAACCAATCTGTTAGACAATCAGTTCATCGAACTGATCACTTACCCTTTATAGTTAGCCAACATAGTGCCTGTCCCTAAGAAAGATGGAAAAGTTCGTGTATGTGTTGACTATAGGGATCTCAACAAGGCTTGCCCGAATGATGACTTTCCTTTGCCTCACATTGACTTATTAGTAGACCGTATGACGGGTGCGTCAGTGGTCTCCTTGACCAACCTCTATGCAAGCTACAATCAAGTCCAAGTATACCCTTCTGACAAGGAAAAGACATCTTTCATAATAGAATGGGGCACCTATTATTATCGAGTCATGCCTTTTGGTCTGAAGAACGCCGGGGCAACATATCAGAGAATGGCAACTACCATCTTCCATGACATAATACACAAAGATGTCAAGGTCTACGTAGATGACATGGTAGTGAAATCTGAGACTCCCGAAGGACATCTAGAAGCCTTGGAAAGATTTTTTTTGAGGCTCAGACAATACAACCTCAAGCTGAACCCAGCCAAATGTGTCTTCGATGCCTCCTCAGGTGTGTTCCTCAGACACTTGGTCAGCCAGCGAGGTATAGAAGTGAATCCTGCCAAGTCAAAGGCAATCATAGAAATGCCATCTCCTAAAACTGAGAAGGAGATCAGAGGTTTCCTATGTCGCCTACAGTACATCAGTCGTTTCATTGCACAACTGGTAGATGTTTACGGACCGATTTTCAAACTACTGAGAAAATGAGCCTCTAAGCAGTGGAACGAGGAATGTTAAAGAGCTTTTGACAGAATCAAAAAGTATCTGCTGAATCCACCTGTGCTTATGAGGCCTCGCCCGAATGCCCCTCCCCTCGCTCAGGAAAATGATGCCTTAAGGAAAGGCGGAGTGAATTTAAAGGGAGGTTAAGGTACGGGTTGCGGTGCTCACGATTGGAAGAGGCTATCGCCTCAGAAAATTGATTTTTTGATTTTTGAAAAGGATTCGGGAGTCGCCACCCTAATTTATTTACATGGAAAAATTAAGAAAAAACTCATTTTTGACTCCAATTTATTAATCTTAAATTAATTTACCTAAGGATAAAGTCACTAGTCCTCGAACTAGGTTGAGCTCGAGGACTAAGTTTTTGGTTAAAATAATCTCAATTTGGCTCTTAAATTTAATTTGACTTTTAAAAATTAATTTCATGAATGACAAGTATTTAATGATAATTTATAATGCATGAGCATGGCATAATTATGAGACAGATAGAAAAATAAAAAGCAGATATTTAAACATCCACAAGTAAAGGAGAGTATTTCCTCTAACCCTTATGAGTATTAGGAAAATCACAAAATCGCTCATTTACTCCAAAATAATTGAATAATTAATTGCTTTAATTGAAATTTACAAGGAAAGTATAAATTTACATTTTACATGGAAAATAAAAGGGGGAAGATGATTGGTTGGGATTTTGATTTGAGACTTGGATTTAGATTCCAAGCTTGCCTACGTACCCCATTGAATAGGGATCAAAACCTACGTAGTTCATTCCACTATGAGGTGGAAGGGGGTTTAGAAATCGGTCAGATTTGATTGGTTTGGTGTTTGAGCGAGGGTAATAAATTATACCTTCTTTATGGGTTTGAGTGGTTTTGCTAGAGCGGAATTCCGTTTCGAGATTGTTTTTTTGAAAAGGAGATTAAGTTGCTTAATTACCCGATTTTAATTAATTAAAAGGATTAATTAATTAAAAATGATTAATTAATTAAAAATGATTAATTAAAAGGATTAATTAATCAAGTTGGGTGAATACTAATTGGAAAATTAATTAATTAATTAAATTAATTTTTAATTAATTAACTAATTTAAAGTGGGTGAAGACTAATTAAAAAGAATTAATTAATTAATTAAAATTAATTTTTAATTAATTAATTAGGATTACTCAAAATGAGTGTGAAAAATAATTAGAGAGAGAGAGAAGAAACAAATGGATAGCCAATAGACAAATGCTTGAGGTGTGGTTTGAAAGGGAAAATAGGGGGTATTTATAGAAGCAGATAGGGGCGAAAAAGACTGAAAAGGGCTTCAAAAGCAGAAAAAATGAAGGGTAAAAGTGTAAAACGGCAAAAAGGTGATCGGCCGGGAAGAGGCCTTGCGGAAGCGCGTGAGAGCCACGTGCGTCCGTGAGCGAGGCTCTCGGCGTCTGCCAGGAGAGCTGGCAGACGGTCAGACTCGTCAGATCTGATCTGACGCATTTGACACGCATCTGACACTGACGCGTAGCAGGCGGGTCAGTGCGGACCCACCAGGTGACTTGCAAATGTATTCCTTATCATGTCCCCTCTTACCCATTGACTTTTGACTCATCATTAATTCATCCTCAACACTGGTTACTATGTTTATCCTAATAAGTTAGGCTTCACTAGCATTTAACTTACACATGTCCCTTTTGCACTATGTTCTTCATCATTTATGT
>CATKHJ010829628.1:0-13537 GCA_949750685.1 Vernicia montana
AATTTTTCTCAATTTCTCATATCAATTATTCAAATAGCATATCAAATGAAATATCACATGATACCCATATAAAGGATTTCCAATAAATCAATATATATCTCAATAAAAATATCATGGAATTTGTAACAAAGACAACAATGATTCAATTAGACTTGACAATAACTCGTCAAGTGAAGCTCAATGAGTACGAATAGAAATTGCAATGATCATAATAAATGGAATTCAATGGACTTTTGAAGAGTCAACAAATAAAAGGAATTTTAGTAATCTCATCATGTAAGATATTGGTGAGTTCATATGAAACGTGTCAATAACAAATGAAAGAATCATCAATTAATGGGTGAATTTCAATTACATAGATTTTATCAAATGAATATTTCATGGTTTAGGTGGTTTGCAAAGAATTATATTCAATAATTCAAAACACATTAGATAGCAGTATATTTTTCACTCACCTCTATTAAGCATATCTCCTTTTATAAGACAATATATTGATTCTCATTTCTTGATTTTCTTATGCCTTTATATTCAATCCACATATAGACCATCAATCCTTTTGGCTCACCAAATCCTACACATAAAATCCTGATTCAATTTATCAACTAATTAATTCAAGCCTATTAGCTATCTTATAATCTAATCTTAAAATTCATTCTAAGAATTTAACAATATCTATCGATTAAATTTTATATAAATTATTCTTTTATAATTCCTAAAATTTTACCAAAAATTCGGTAGCACCTCCTTTAAAATTGGACTAAGCTCCCTGTTAAAAAAAAAATGCAAATATCACAACCCAACTAATAACAACACACAATGGTCCAACCCAGACCTCCAACACATTAAACCCATCCTCCATTACTCCATAAATCAATTTCGCATTTTAAGGTCTATATCAAAATTCTTTATTTATATAATTTCATTTATTATATTAATTATTTGTTTATAATAATATTCATAAAAAAAATACTTTAATTAAATGTAACAAAATAATTGAAACTTACATAACTTATAACTTCCTTGACAATTTATTATAATCAGATACACAACATATTTATATTAAAGAAATACATACATAACTCTTTTGGTATTTAGTTAAAAATAATACATACTTCATTCATTAACTATATAGTTTTATTTATTACTCTAATTATTTACTTATCATAATACTCATGAAATAATTAGAATTTATTTAACTTTTAATTAAAAACAACTGAAATTCATGTAAAATATAAACTCATAGAATATGAAGAAATTCATTAATTACATAAATTCTTATTTCACATTAATTAATTATTTATAATAATACTTGTGAAAATACTTTAATTAAATTTAATTATATAGTCATATATATATAATTATATTAAAGGAAAACATATAAATAACTCATTTCAAATTTAATTAAACAATAATAAAACTATATAAAATTATTCCCAATAAATTCATAATAACTCATATTAATTCATAATAAATTATAAATTCACTAAGTTAACTCAAATAATATAAATATAATTTATCTACATATATATATATCAAAGAAAGGTATATAAATAATTCATTTTGATATTTAATCAAATAATACAAAATTTCATATAACTTTAGCAATTTCAATAATTATACAATATTAAGTAATAAAATAATTTTATTATCTATATCATTTATTTAAATATTCAATTAAAACAATAATATAATCACACAAATTTATTCTAAATAAATACAATTAAAATTCATAATAATAATTAGTAAATTATAAATTCATCAATTTAATTCACTCAATATAACTAAAATTTAAATTCATATACTCTCCAATTTTATTCATAATAATACAAATATATTTCATAAATACAAATTATAATAATTTACAGTCCATAATTTTACCATGAAAATGAAAAGCGGAGGTTTCCGAATTGACCAACACGAAATCCGATCGAACTAGCATCACTGAGCGAGTCGGAACATCAATCTGGATTGTCGGACCTCCGCCATGTGCCATCGCATGTGGTGGCTCTAGAGGTCGGGAAATATATCAATAGACTCGTTGCAGCGTCAGGAGCTAGAATATCCATATCACTCGCCTCCACTCGCCACCGGTCGCCGTAAAACGAAGCTCAAAGTTTTGGTGGTCACTTTTTCGATCTCTGTCTCCGGTGACAGATAAGTGGCCCAATAGGTATCAAATTGAAGCTTAAAAGGAGATGGTTCCAATGGCACCAGAATTGCCTGGAGCGGAGCTCTGGATCGGCCGGAAACTCGATTGGTAGCTTGAAGTCGCCGGAGAGACGTTGATCAGAGCGTCTGCTATCCTCCGGTGGTGTTTCTTGGCAGGGTTAGACTGGTTGAGGTCGGTGGAGAGTGGGCTTTGTGCTAGAGGTGGCGGTGTTGGTGATCGGTAGCTAGAAAAGGGCGGTTCGGCGAGACAGACTCTCTCTCTCTCTCTCCCCCATCCAATTCTCTCTCTCTCTGCATCTGCTTTCCTTCTTCGTTTTTAATTCAGTTTTTTTTTATATCATAAAATATATATATAATTTAAGCTAAACTATATAATATATTCTACTATTATTGTTATTATTATTTTTAGATCATTATTATTATTATTTCTATCTTTTATTCACATAATAATTAGTTTTATTTACAATATATTTTTATTAAATTTTTTTTACATAATTCGTAATTAAATATATTACAATAAATCAAGACTTAAATACTTAAATCTCATATAATATTTTCATTACCTTAATTATATCATTTTAAATATTAATATAAAAATATAAATAATTATATTTTCTTATTAATACGAACTTTAGAAATTGCCAGAAAGTCGGGGTGTTACATCAGTGGCTTACATTGATTGATTCTCACCTGTTCTTTCAATAAAAAAGTCACAAGTTCACTAGTTTTTGGTGTTTGGTGTGTTTCTCATATTTTTCTCTCAAAAAACCCTAATTTGAAGCTTTAATTCATTTTCCAGAAACAATTCTCAAAGATCATATCAGATCTCCTTCTTTTTCGATGCCTTAAACCCTAGCTATATGTTTGGATTTATAGGGTTTTGAAAATTTTGCTAGAAAGGAAGAAATTTCTTTCCTATTTAGAATGATCTTCTAAATAGGAAAGATCTTCTATTTTTTAATTGAGAAAACTCAAATTTCGTTGATTAAGGTTGCCTAAAATGATTTGGAACCAAATTTGGAAAGAAATCAGGTCAGAGAATCAAAAAAGGAAAGAGTCAACCTGCTTGTATGTGTGATTGCCCCATGTATGGGGCATATGCCTAGTTGTGCTCCCTATATGTGGGGACTTCTGATGGATGGGTAAAACAGGGGCATGGGGTACACACCTAGGGTTGATGGGGCACAGGCCTGACAGCCCAAGCTTCAAATCTTTCCCCTCTTCAAGCTTTCTGCCTTTTGATTTAGTTTTATACTCTCCAAAAACCCTAAACTGTGACTTGCGAACTTTATTTTTAATCGAATAAGCTCTTGCCTTCCTCATCGAGCTCCAGGGTTGAAAATCAAATGTCCACACATGCAATTCTAAGCAATTTCATCATTTTAAATGTTAATTTCATGCTTATGAACAGAAAGAATAAATTTACCAACTTAAGATTAAATGATCAAACAACCCTAAGTCTATCGACCTAATTACTAAAGGGAAGAGGAACTACTTAAATTTTTACAAACCCCAAAATAAAAAAACCTAGCTACTAGAAATTAAAATTATAGAACCAAAATGACTAACTAAATCCAAAAATACAATAAAACAAATAAAAAATAATTAAAAAATCCAAAACTGCCCCCAAGTGGCATATGCCAAGGGCGCAGACCTTGGTGTGTGCCCCTGCTACCCAAGGTTCATTTTCTGTCTCCTTCAATTATGCCTCTAATCCATTCATATGGCTTTTGTTGCTCGTCTGTGGCTCTCATACATAACAAACATTTACCAGATAACTTGTGCAACATCAGAAAACTCAAAAACATGTTAGAAATGGAAAAAATAGAAAGAACTATAAATGAACATCAAAAACAAGGGGCGCATTGATTTTTCTCCCATTCATATATCATAGAACGATAGGGATATTTTCATTCCTTTCCATTTTTTTTTTCCAATTTTTCTCTTTTCTCCCACCTTCAAAAGAATAAAGCATAGGCATTCGCCTTCCACCTAAGTTACGCAGGAAAGGCCCAAAGCCAATCCCAGGGAACAATGAAGCTTCGTCTTTTAGACTAACAATTTTGTGTATGAATTGGCTCTGGTAATGGATTGGGACAATTCATAAGTAGGAAATTCTATTTAAATTCTATTAAAATAATATAAATATAATTTCATAGAATTTTTTTATTCTTATATTCATAAAATATTCATTCTATGGACCATGTGCCCTTAGCATTCAGGGAGCTCGGATTCTCAGCCTCTTTTAGCTTGGTCCTACCATGTGTGTTATTCTAATGGATGTACATTGCAAATTCAGGCTAAAAATAAACTGAAAAACAATAAACTTCAATAAATTGAACATGCCAATAAACAAATTAATGGAACTATAAAGAAATGACTAAAGGCTCAAGCCTAAGTCATCAAAAACTTGTTTTGATCCCTCTGGCCTTTTGCCAACATCAACAGACATCAAATATGTATGAAGAAATGAGAATGCATGCATTAACAGAAGCGTAAAATATAACGAATTGAAATAAAATAGAACACATATTATAAAATTACAAGATAAACAAATTTAAAATAGAATTTCCATGGAATCACCCTATCCCTTGGCTTCTCAGACCCATGAAGGGTCTGAGAGTAGTGGGAATCCTTGGGTGAGGAAGCTCCAACCCTCAAGGAAAACAAAATCAACGCACCTTTTTATGTTATTCTTCTTGTTCTTGATTCACAAAAGGAGTTTAGTGTTTTTCTTTCGGTCAATGATCAAAGGATTTCTAAGAAATGGCTTTGAAAATTGTTCAGATAGCTCCAGAGAACCCATAAATTCCCAAAATCCAGAAGTCCTGCCTTTTCTTTCAGAAAATATTTTCTCTTTTTATATTTTTTCCTTTTTTGTTTTCAAATTTGATTTTTTTAAAAAAAATAAAAACATTTTAGAAAATAAAATATGATAATGTCCCTCCAATCCTCTCGAATTCTGAGGGATTGGGCGATCAGACCAGTTAAAATCAAAATTTAAAATTTTAAAAAATTTGAATTCAAAATGACAGAGGGCAAGGGGTGCAGGCAAAGGACTACACTCCAATCAAAAGGTGCAGGACCCTGCTTCTGTGCTTTCAAAGTCAGGGACCAAAAAATAATTTGTTCTAGCCTACAAGGATCAAAGTGTAATTAAAAATTTATTTTCAGTCCCTAATTTTCAAAAATTCTTTGTAATTGAATCCAAAAATTTTGAATTATGCCCCAATCTTTTCCAATTTAAACCATTTTCTAAAACATTTCTAATTAAGTCCAAAAGCTTACAATTTAGTCCAATTTCCAAAAGTATTTTCCAATAAAACCCTAAAACTTTTCAATTTATACCAAAAAACCTATTGTGAACTAATTCTAAGGAAGAAACAAATTGTTTCATCATCATCGGGTTTTGGGTCAAAAATTAAGCGTTCACAGTTATAAGCAAAATTCCGCTCGCCTATCTTTTTAGGTGCTCTTCCACTGCTGAAACTCTCTTATTCAGTTACCTCGCCTCTATGTTGATTTTCTTTTGCTAAACCCTCTCGCTTAGCTACCTCGCCTCTCGGGTGATCTTCCTCTGCTGAAATCCTCTCTTTCAGCTACCTTGCTTCTCTGGTGATTTTTCATTGCTGAAATCCTCTCATTCAGCTACCTCACCTCTCGGGTGATTTTCTACTGCCAAAACCCTCTTGTTTAGCTAGCTTGCCTCTCGGGTGATTGGCAAAACAATTCTTTTAATTTTTCATCAGTCGGTGCAAGTCATGCATAACACAGTCATCAATTTTCAAAAATCATTTTCTATTTCATAGAAATTCCAAAAAAATTTCTTAAAATATTTTCCAATTCTTGGAAAATTTTTAAAATAATTCATATTTAATTTTCAAAAATTCTTCTTTTCTAAATTTTTTCTCAAAAATATTTTCCACAAAATTTCACAGGAAAATTCATTCTAATTTTGCCAAAAAGAAAATTTTCTTTTCTTCTTTTTTCCTCTCCTGCTCACTCTTTCACCATTCCTCTCTCTTTCTCTCTCTCTTCGGTCTCCTTCTCTCTCTCTAAACTCCTTCATTCTCAATCATTTTCCTCTCATTTTTCTTCAAAATTTCCATAAAAAATTATACTCCTAACCTCCTAATCTTCAAATAATCAATGAAAACTTGATTATTTTGAAGATTCAACTAAGAATTTCCAAATTTTCTCAAAAATATTCAAAACCACCAATTCTCCATAGATTTGCTTGGGAATCTGCAATTTCAAGCACCTAAGGCTCTTAAATTCCACTACGTGTCACCAGAGACATGGAATTTCAGCTGAGGGTGGACATTGGACAATCTAGGAATGGTGCAACACCAAGCTTGGCCAACTCTCCGCGGTCTACATGACTATCTGTCTGGCTAGAGGTATTTTCTCTTCCTCTTACTGTTAATTTTGTTTCAGTCAATTGAATTTGAGTGGGTTGTGATTTTGGTGCAAAACTTCATAACATTTGTGTTTTCTGCATAGAAGGGGCACGTGCCCTTTGGCGCTCCCCTTGTATGGGCCGCGTGCCCTCTACTGCGCCCCAGGCAACATAAGTGCAAAAGACTTGCTTTGTCTATTTTTTTGCTGTTCTTTCATCCATTTTCCTAACTATTTTCCATCATATTGCTTCCGTATGCATACTTATGCCCCCATAAACATAACTATTTGTACATTACCCGAATTTAACCTTTCAACAATCCAAAATTTGCATGAACTCGGGTTTCGACTTTATAGCTTTAACCTCTGCTTTCATTCTTACAGGTAAAAATAGAGCATATGAAGGGCGGTGGCAATGCCTACTCAGCATGGGACTGGTACCGGAGCTTCTCTTCACTAGTCAAGGCTCGAATTGATCAGACCAGCTTCGAGCCATTCATTAGTTCTTTGTCGCGGCAACCCCCGCACATGGACCAATGCAGACTTTACCCCCTAAAGTAGAGATGGATGGATACTACTCACACCTTCCATTTATCTTTTGGAGAGATGACCATCACACCCTCTCGACTATGCTACTTTTACTGGTCTATCTTTTGAGGGTCTTCCGGTCCTCTTCAATGATTGTTTTACCCATTCGGCCTAGGACGAAAAATCTGCCTCTGTTCAAAATCTACTGGATATTCCTCTTACCATGCGAGTCCATAATGCTTGGAATCCTACCGATGCTATAGGCATAGACCAGCTGGTCAGGTGCTACATTCTCTATCTTCTCGGTGCTACCATTTTCGCCGATAATAGAAACTCCTTGGATCTAAGCGTCCTCAAGGCTCTTCGGGACATAGACCAGATCCATTCTTATGTTTGAAGGTTGGCTGGTCTTGCATGCCTCTACTATAGTATGGACCTCTGTATTAGGAAGAAGGAGAAGATGGGAGGCCACTAGCGTCTCATTGAGGTAAGTCTTTTTGATTTTGCATTTCTTGCTTCCTTTTATTCACACTTGCTCTAATTTGACTCTTTCTTTGAACCAGATGTGGGCCTATGATTATGGGCTGCTGATGAGCCTTATAATGGATCGTTTAGGTGATGATGAGGATCCCTTTCCTCTGTCAAAGAAATGGGGCCGCAACCATTTCTGCTCTTCTCACTCTCACAACATGGAGTGGCACCAGTACCAGGTCAACCACCTGAGTCCTTATTAGGTAAACAATCAAATTTTATTAGTTCAAAGCAATTTTAGAGTTAGGAATACTTACCTTGTTGCTCCTACTTGAACCCCACCTACTATTTCATGGACAAAAATGGCATTCTGTGGGATGAGTACTAGATTTGAACACGTCACACCCCAACTTCAGAAGTCGGCAGTCCTAGGTCATGGGTTACCATAAGGGTATCAACAACTCGTAGAACCCCTTATTCCATAACATAATTCACTTAACATACATTATACATGATCCCAAGATCACAACCTAAGTTAACAGTATCAAATACCTCACATATACCAAATATATACTCAACAGATACCATTGTAATTCCAATATACTTAAAATATACCACAGGTAAACTATTCATATACTGATGTTTCTCATCATCAATCATCATGTTACTGTTCATAATTCCATATACCATAATCCTAATAACATATCATATTACAATTTCTAACCATCATGAAGTATTCAAATTAATCAATTACTAAAATACTATAACCATATTAATCCATGGAGCTCTAGATAAAGTGACCCGAAGAATCAAGATATAATCATTATACATTCAGCAGAGCAATCCCAAACGGAGGCTAAAACTTAAGATCTACTTGCTGAGTCTGCTACTGGACCTGAAAACAATACACTATAGGGGTGTGAGAGAAGCTCACTGAGTACATAAGAAACATAATGGAGCATTTTATAAGTATGTATTCATCGGTAGAATTAATAGGATCTCATTATATCAATGTAAATGAGGAGATCAAAAGTAATCGATGGTGATTTAAGAACAATAATACATTTTTAGCAGAAAGCATAATTCTTGAAAGCAGTATGCTTCCCACTTGTAAATATTAGAGTGGTGGCCTAAGCCTCGCTCACTCACACATTATTAATAACATGAGACTGATCAGGTTTCACGGCTATGACCACCTTCCTAGCTAGGGTTGGGTACGCTCGCCCTACTCGCAGGCTTTACCACGTGCACATGACTGATGTGTTACCCCACATCAGATGGGGATTTTTGTTTTCAAGAATATAACAAGTTCACTTTGAATAAGTAATTCAAGCATTATGATATTATGAATTAACAATGCATAGTAATGAATCATTAGAAGATTCAATGAATTTTTATCAATTATATGAACATTGAGAATTTATATGAGTAGATCGAATGGTTTCTCAAAGGAACATAGTTATAGGAATGTTTTATCAATCAGGGTACATTAAGTTTCCAAATGAGAGGCATTGGCTCAAGAAAGGGTTCATTACACTGGAGAGGTTAACATATAGAAGGGTAGGCTCTTTTACAATGTTTGATTTGAATACAGTTTTAGTACTTGTATACAAATAGTAGTGAGTAGGCCGAAGGCCTCCTTGAAAGGATTTTTCTGATGCATTTGTTTCATTAAGAAAATATAAGATTTTCATAAGATTTACGCATCTAGATTAAGGTTTCAAGTACTCACCTTAACTTCCTTAACTCCTAACATAAGCTCTTAACACAATTGGAAATGATGCTCCTCAGTCTCCGGAATACCTTCCTTATCTTTTCTTTTAGGTTCTTTATTGAATCATACCCTTTATGTCATTCAATTGAAGATCATTAAATATATTATCAACTTACTTATTTTATTCCTAATTTTAGCACTACTACATCTACATCTAAGAATATCAATACAAGTTAATACATATACAATAACACATATATGTACATATAATAAGTTAAAACACATATATGTTTGATTTCATGTACTGGCCGAATGGCCTAGAAGTATGCCTTTAATTGACATTGTTTACTTTATAGCAATTCAATAAATTATCAAATTAGATTCATATTGAATAATCATATTCAATTCAATATCCATCATTCTTACTAATCATTATTCATTACTTACATACATATAGAATTCATTAGTTTACAATTAATAACTTTGAAACTTTACATCTTCATTCATTGTCTAATTATATCAATCGACCTTGTTACCTTGTTTCTGTCATTTCTCATGATTTACTATTCTAAATGAGTTGATTCTTTTTGTATCTTAAACTAGAAATATGAATTTGCAACATATAAAAAATTAAACTTAAAATTCACTCAATAGAAAACTTGGTGACTATTTCAATTCAATTATGTTTCTGTTGCAGGGTAGACTAACCCTATCATACTCCTTAAAGTATAACTCAAGATTTATACTTTCAAATGAAATTTAATTTTATTGAGAGTTACTAGAGACATTAAGGAACATTTATTATATTTTTATTTTAGCTTGGTTTTATCTTTAAAGTCCTCAAATCTGAAAATTTAATTCAGTTTACAACTTGAATCTGAATACAGAGCAAGCTCTATTTCTCATATTATAATTGAAATTTTGTCAAGCCATTTTGTGAGTTAATTCCTAAAATATCAGTGATCATTTTAATAGTTTTCAGTTTCTCCTATTCTATCTCTATCATCCTCAATTCATGAGGTAAATTCTCAGGTTGCCAATGGAGTTAGTTAGCAAGAGTTTCTAGACCTTATTACCTTCACTAGATCATATATCAAAATATACATATCAAATTTATGTTTTCTTTTGTACAGAGTTTATATATATGTTAATTATCATTTTTCATGTTTTATACATGGCCTAATTCAATCTCTAAATCCATCAATTGTGCTACTCTAACTTGGATTGCCCATTTAATCTGTGAACAGTACCAGTTTCAGTTCAGGTGTGATTTCACTTTGTACATAATAAATCTCTTTAATTAATTTTACAAGTGCATACTTGAGACATTTACCTACAACTTTTATGTTTTTGTTATCCCCAAATTCTTTTCATAAAATCCTCTATAGGTTTAAACAATTTCGGTTACCCAGAAATCCCCAAATCGGGATCAGTACAATTGTAAGAAAGATATCTCATTACTCTTAAAGAATTTAATAAAATCCTTACATGGGTCCATAGTTAAGATAAAAAATACAACTTTCATGTTTAACACTTCTCCAAATTCCTGTTTCTAAGTATACAGAATGGATATCCAAAAATTATGCCGAATTCAAAACCTAGTTTTTCAATTTCAAGTTCAAGAATCAAATCAAGTTCTATCATTCTTTGTTTACTCAATTAGCCTATAAAATCTTTCAATTAGCTTCATTATACACTCATAAACATTAAGAAATAAAAATAAAAAAAAATTCCCAATATTTCAAGTAAAGGTCGAATCCCAATAGAAGGAAGAAAGAAAAACTTTGGGAAGAATTTTGCAAGACAATCAATTATTCAAGCTTAAAGTGAAATTTATAACAAAATTTTAGAGGTTTAACTTGATGTCTCTTGAATTTGGGTGAGGGGGGAGTGTTGGCCAACTTCTCTTCAAGTAATAAAGAGAATTCTTTTTGTTCTTCTATTGTGAATAGAACAATAAGGAAATAGAAGATGATGGTGGCTTAAATAAGAAAATGAATGGTTAAAATTAATTTTTTGTAATCCAATGGTTAGTATTTTTAGCTCAATTTTGAATTTACAAAATTAATTAATTAATAGATAAAGATGTACATTTTTGGTAATAGTAAAATTTTAATTCCCATTTAAGAAATTTCATGCTTATGTAATAATTTTGACTAATGAAGTGTGGGGTCCACTAATTCTTATCTTACTTAATCACCATAATTTAACTTATAAGAAAATAAAAAATTTCCCTTTTATTGCACAAGCATGGCCAGCCATAATGGTATGGAATTGGGCTACACACTTAACTCACATGTTCTTGCACAATTAAATTTCCATTTTCGACAGTTTTTGCGAAATGACTGTTTTACCCCTTTTACAGTGTACATTATCATAGTCGCTCATCAAAGTAGACTATTAAACATATTTTCATTAATCATATTCATAATATTCATATGCGTATTTAAATACCATAATATCATAAATGAGCAAAAATTTATATATACTTAACCGGGTATACTTGAGTTTAATTTTGGTTATACTATGTTAATGAACATTCAATTTGCCTTCCTATGGCACCATTGAAAATCCTTAGGAGTAAGATAACTCTAGGGTATTACATTCTACTCCCCTTAAGAAAATTCATCCTCAAATTTTAATGGACTTGTTGATCATTAAAGAAACAGTTGAAGTCATTGTTAAAGTATATTTTTATTATTTCTTCAATTTCATTCTTCATTACTTTGCTTTTGTTATTAGACTTTGACAAAGTTATTGGTTTATTTCAATCTTTCTTCATTTTCCTTTATAAGATGACGACACTTTGGCTCATTAAGATCTTTTAGTACCTATGAGGGATTGGGTACATATCTCTTCAATATTGATAAATGGAGCATCGAGTGAACATATTCCAATGCTCGACACAGTTAGTCTGTATTATGTCTTCTTAACTTGTCTAGAATCTCATTGGGTTAAATAAACTAGATGGACAATTTATCTTCATGATCCTTTAACAATTCTTGTACTTTAAAACACTAATCTTTTACTTTTATCCAGTAGATTTGAAGGTGTCGCTTTCATTCATACAGTGCTTTTATAAAGAACTATTCCAATAGAGGAATAATAATTATTATTATAGGTAAAATTAATCAAGTTTCATTTCTTGTTTGAATTTCTCTTAAATCATCCATGCACACTCTTAACACAGTTTTTCCCAGATTTGAATAATTCCTTCAATCTATCTATTGTTTCACCATTCATCTGTCTAGGTAATTGTTATTACCATTACTCTTTTAATATCTTTTATAATTTTTACATGGTACGTTCTCTCTCTCAAGAGTTATATTTGATAAGATATAAATCATTTTATTGGAAATTATGTAAATGTCGCTGATGCCTCGTCTTTTTGAACTGTTTAAGTCTTTTAATTGTGATTCTTTCTTTATAGTCAACTCATTAATTATGATGGAATACCCTTTTAAGATGATAGGACAAGTCATGATTCACTTCTCTTCTAGTTCTCTGAGCTAAATCCATCTCCTTTCAGACATATGTGGAGGAATAGTTCTTTACTTTGGGCAGAGAAGTTCACTGTAGTTGCATTAGTTATATCTATCTTTGTCATATCTCACCTTTCGAGATGCGACAGTCTTAGGGTAAAAGGAGACGTAAGGTCACCTAAACCCGTAGAACCCCTTAAGATACTACGCTCACTAACATATGGCAAAACTTCCCTAAGATCGTAGCTAAACCCATAAATGATCTTATCATGTACACTATCCATTTTACATGCATAATTAATAGTTAATTATACGTGATCTAATAATTGATTTTAATCTTTAAATCACACTATTAGTAAAAGTCTCAACATTCAAAGCAATCATACTTAGGGATTACAATCTCATAATAAACATTCAATAATCCTTCGAATAAACAGTATTAAGACAATGACCCGTGGAGCTCTAATGATAATATGCATAATTACAGGTCAAAAAAATGGACGATCCACAAAGCGGTTGTCACACCCCGCTTCGGGCGGTGCAACGATCCTAGGGCATAGGTAGGCATAAGGCCACTGACCACCCGTATAACCTATAAACATGACTTCCACATACGGCATCGTTGCATCTAATACACACATATCCCCAAGATCTCAACCTGAACATACATATTCACATAATCTCCATACATACTTAATTTACATAAATTCTCACAAGAACATATCTTGATACTCATACAATCCCATATCATAAGTTAATACATATAACTAGTTGC
>CATKHJ010829710.1:0-23471 GCA_949750685.1 Vernicia montana
AAAATTTCATTTTCAAATTAGTAGTTGCAATATATATATATATATACACACACTTTGATATTGAATTAGCAATACATTTAATGAGATTGAATAATGTATAAGTAAAATTTAATTTTTAATTATTTAAAAATAGAAAATATCAAAATATCCATTTTATCCCATTCCGTACCGAACCGTCTCATTAGACCCGAATCTCCGTCCCGAAAAATCGGAACGGTTCGATACAAATATTTTTTCTTACGGTTCGGTTCCGGATATTTCATTTTGAAAATCTCCGAAGTTCGGTTCGGTTTCGAAAATTTTCAAATCTTTGAATTCTCCTGAACCGTGCTCAGCCCTATTAATTATTATTGGTAACTTGAATTGGCATACTCTGAGAGGGTTAATTAAGTAGTTAGCTTAGAGTTAGCTCCCTTGTTCATCCACAATTAATTAGTATTTTTTATAGTGATATAATTATATGGTGAGGGTAATTATTTATTGTATAAGATGTGTTACTGCATAAATATAATATAATATTTCCTCAGTATATTTTTAAAATTAGTTATTTTAGTTTTAAAACTTTCAATTGTTAACAAATAAATGAATTTCAAAGCCTAGTATCAATCTTTACAAAAATGTGTGTGTGCATGTATATATATATGTAAGCAATGAGAAAAATCAGGCAAGTGTAAAGCAAAATATATATCACTTTTAAACTATGATGATATATTGATATTAATTTTATGATTTGAAACCTTGGCCTACATCATTCATAGTTTTGTTCTTTGCAAAAACTATGTTTTAAAAAGTAAAAAAGACAAAAATAAAAATAAAAAATTGTGAAGGATGTAAGCTATAAATTTTGAGTCATTAATTGGTTTCTTAATTCACATATAGTCTATCTATAAAGATTTATATTGTGTTTGCTTTATAATATAAGTATAGTCAATAATTGAAATTTTGAAAATCCATTTTCCTTATAGCCCTAGCTATACATGAAGCAATAAGCACTTAAATAATTCAATTTGAGTGTATCATCTTCATTCTTATTTTCGAGAAAAAGGTGTAGAAGAAAAAAAAAAAAAAAAACAAGGAAGATATGAATCATTAATTTGTCAATTATAATTTTAAGAAACTCTGCTACATGATACATATATATAAAGAATTGGTAGAAGAACCAATAGATATTAATTAGGGCCATTCCATCATACAAATTTATATATATGAGATGAAACAATGTATAACACGAGAATATAATAATTATTTCATATTAATCAAATAATTATTCTTAATTTGAATTTCAATTTCAATTTTTTAAATATGAAATAGTTAGTAGTCACTATTAAAAAAAAAAATAGTTATATATAAATATGTAAAATCCACATATAAAAGTAACTCCATGAAGACTATATAGTATAATCAAGTGCTAGGTTTGATGGATTGTAATGATAATCCTATAAATAAACATTCTATAAAAATTTCCTTTTCTTATATATTTTTATGCCCTTAAAGATTGAAAGATTTTGAAACTTATAATTGGAATTAATTTTCTTATCTTTCTATATATATACATGACATGATCAATGCAAGTACCATATACTAGAAATGGAGTAGTTCCATGAAGAGAAAACAAAGAAATTAAATTAAGTATTGATTAATTCATGTGGATAAAAAGATAAGCATAATTATAATATAAAATTAGTTACTAACCTGGGAAATTTATTATTCTTCACAGCCTTTTGGCCATACTTTCTCCATCTATAACCATCATCAAGAATATCAACTTGACTCCTTGTTTGAAAAGCATATCTTGGCTTTCTTATCTTCTTCTCTCCTTTACTATTAGTATTTTTCTTTCCTAATGATAATTTCTCTTCATTTTCAGAATCAAACCTTTTATTCTGATTATTATGAGAAGAAATGTTACTATTATTACCATTTCCAACACCACCAACCACCATAGGATCAACATTAATTTCCACTTCTTGCATCAATCCCAAAAATCCATTTTCTTTGCCATTTACTTGAAAATAATCAGTGAAACTATGAGAACTATTACTATTTCTCATGTTCAACGGCATAGAAGGACTACTAACTGCCGCCATCTCGGACACAGCCACCCCTGCCGTTGATGGTGGTGAAGATGAAAATGGAAAATACGAAGTGTAATTCTCCATATGAAAAGAAATTAAAGGAGCTTATTGTATTGATGAGAGAGAAATCAAGACTTTTAAAGAGGAATTTAGGTGAGAGCGTGTATAAAAAAAATAAAAAAGGGTGTTCTAAAGGAAGGAAAGAAAATATATATAAAGATTTATTTTTTGAGAGGCGGCTGTGAATGTGATATAGATGGTGGCTAATTAGCTCAAAGGTAGAGAGGTAGAGCTCTCCTTTTCTTTCTTTCTTGTCCCATGTTTGGTGTCGTAAACGACACGTAAATTACTTAAAATATTAAACCAATTATATATATATATATATATATATATATATATATATATATATATATATATATGTATATAGAATTATGAGATTATTAGATATTAATTTATGAGCTAGGGATAGAGAGGACCATGACTTTAATCTCCAAAACACAAAAATTTTTAAATGTAAAATTATAAAAAATTAGCCATATATTGTATTTAGCCTTTCTTATTTTAAGTAAAAATTTTCTTTAAATATATAGAAGTTGACTTAATTGTATATATATTAGTGTTTTAAAAATTAGATCGGACCGATTGGTTCAATTGATTAAACCAGAAACTACCGGTCAGTCCAGTTCGGTTCACTAAAAAATTAGAACTCTGGTTAAATCATCATTTGATTGATTTTTAGCCATTTTTGACTGATTAGACGTTTATTAATGAGAATCTTTTATAAAATGACAAAAAAAAAAAAGAGAAATGAAGAGATTTTATCTAATTTGTTGGACCACCGGTCTGACCAGTTGAATAGCAAACCGATGAGCTGATCAGTTTGATTTTAAAACCACTGATATATACTACCTTCATATAAATTATGATCTAAAAAATTTGTCTCATAAATTTTTTTCCTAATTCTGTGACTGTATATATTTAATAGGGTTCATGATTATTAATTAAGATTACAAAAATTAAATGAACTACACTGCCAATGTTTTATACTAAATTAATATTATATTATAAATATTATATATTTTTAGGTTGGTTTTTGACCCAACTTTGATTTCGTACATGAGTACTTGTCTTTGAATCATGGATTGTGTTGAATTGTTGATGGAATTATATATATATATATAATTAATTAATTAAAATTACAGGGTTAAAAGTATGGTATATCTAAAATAAAATGGACGAGAATGTATAGTATCACCATATGGGTTTTATTAGTATATTAGTTTTTTTTTCTTTGTTAATTTAACTTCGATTTAGATTTAAATCCGAGACTTTGTACATTCTTAAAAATGAATCAACACTAAGATAAAACTCATTAATCGGTAGTTATTTTTTTTATTTATAATTATTTGAGTATCAATATAATGTGAATAATGTTCAATTATTCTAAAAAAAAAGTGAATAATTAATATTCAATTTATAAGATTGAATGAATAAACTTAGGATATAAAGTCCTTTAAAAGATTTCAATAAAATTTGAGAAATAATTAAATGTTTCAATTCATGATAATTGTGATAAAATATATGTGAGCCAAATTGAGTAGTGGGTTTTCTTGTGCAGAAGAAAGTTTCATGGTCAAGAAAATTCATGAGATGTTTGTTGGTCAGACCATATACTTTTCAAACTATTATTTGGTAGTTTAATTTCTATACTTTCATTTTCCATTTTATTCTTTAAAAATTTTAAGTAATTGATAAAATTGAAAGCTTGAAAATTAATATTTTTAGAAATTAATTATAAAAAAATTTTAAAAAATGATAGCTACTTTCATTTATAAAGAAACTATACAGTACAGGCATAGGATATGTGTCAATATAAATAATAAAGAGTGTAAATGTATTTCCTCAAAGTGATTAATTTGTCCACACGAGGAAAATGATATTTAAAATAAAAACTAAATTAGATTTTATATATAAATTTAATTATATTATTGATTTACTAAATTAAGTACGGATTGAAATTCACTTAAATTAGGTCCGTATATAATTAGTCAAATTTAGAAAACTTGAAAGATCTATATGAAAGACTATTAATAAGTTTGGTAAGGAAATTTATATATATACACACACACACACACACACACAACCATTGGTTAGATAATTCTTCCAATTATTATTTTGAGAAAAAATTTTCTTATATAGAGTTAGGTACTTCATCTTATACACGTCTCAACTAATTGAAAAAATTTCATATAAATAAAGAGGATTATGAATTGTTTATTTTTATTGGCCAAGTTTTTTTTATTATATTTTTCAAGTATATTATTATTCGATTGATTGTATTAGACAATCTTATTATTATGAAAAAAATTATGTAATTGATTGATAAAATCAATTGATTAATTAGTGGAGTAATTTGTGGCTTATTATAATTGAGAATTAATTTTGTTAAAAATATAATATGGGAAAATGTCCCACGTTAATTAAATACAAACATATTAAGTGATTAATATAGAAATAGACTCACCAACCTTAACAAGTTAGCTTTTAAGGTTGATTCTCTCAAATCTATATTAAAAACTTAACATGGTATCAGAACATAATCGATCATTGCAACTCCTCCTATTATATCATAATTTAGACTGAGATTTCAATTTCTCTTTCAATTTCCGGTATATCATAATTTGAACTGAGATTTCAATTTTCAGTATATTTTTAAGTTTCTTTCAATTATTTTCGCCTGGTGATGAGCTTTCAAATTTATTTTTTCGCCCCGTGGTGGGTTTCATTCAATTGTCTTTCGCTCAGTGATGAGCTTTCAATTAATTCTTGCCTCGTGGTGGATTTCACCCCGTAGTGGGTTTCTTTCAATTATCTTTCGCCCGGTGATGGGCTTTCAATCAATTCTTACTCCGAGGTGGGTTTCGCCCATGTTGGACCTTCAATTGTATCAATCAAGTCCATATCATAAATTTACAAGTGTCAACTAGACTTAATAAAAAATTATCTTTGTCCAGTTGCCACTTGAGGTGGATTGTTAATAATATAATATGAGAAAATGTCTCACATTAATTAAATACAAATATATTAAGTAATTAATATAGAAATAGACTCTCCAATCTTAACAAGTTAGTTTTTAAGATTAGTTTTCCAAATCTATATTAAAAACTTAACAAATTTGATCATATACCTTATTTGTATTGTATCTCCCATTATAAATATAAGTTCTTATATATTATGTAAACATATAAAAATGAATGAAACAAATGTAGTCATTAGGCTTTTGTATCTGTAGACGTAAGCTCTTTAGTCAAACGACATAAATCTTTTTATTGTCATTTCTCTCATTCTATCTCTATATTTATCATTTTAATTTTAAAGTTAACAGATGGAATTTACACATAGGTGTTGGAAATAAAAATTAATATCAGTTTTTTTAGTTTATTTTTGGCATATAAATATACATATTGATATTAGGTCTGATGATATATAATTAATTATGATATATAAGGGTGTTTATGGTTCGGTTTGGTAGATTTATAATAAATATTTCTAACCAAATCAATAAAGTCGGTTTTTAAATACTTCAACTATTAACCAAACCAAATAATACTAAAAAATATCTAAATAAAAAATATTTAAATTCGGTTTGGATAGTTGGTTTAGTCGGTTTGACAAAAGTAAAAAATAAATAAAGAAATTGAAGATATCATAGAATTTCAACAAACATTAAAATAAAATCATATTACTAGATAATAATCAACTTTATCAATACTAAAAAAAAAAAAAAACAAATTTCAAATTGTGTACTCAAAATTCTATAGCATAATAATAATAAATTAGAATAAAATATTCTCCAAGAATTTAGTATGGATTGAAATAATAACATAAAAATCCTCTAAAATATAGAAATTTAGTATATATTTTTAACTTCTAAAAAATTTAAAGAAGAATTTGTATATTATTATATTATTGGTTCGATTCGATTTAATTGAATTTTCATTTTCTTAAACCAAAAATTTTGTTTATAAAAATTTTAAAACTATAACCAACCTAAACCATAATTTTTTGTTTAAATTGAATTAGATCAATTCGGTTTAATCGGTTTGATTAATTTTTGTGCAGCCTTTTATATATATATATATATATATATATATATATATATATATATATATATATATATATGCCATTAATTTCTAGAAACCATAGAAGTTGAAACAATTAAGCAATCCAATTATCATATTATTATTATTATTATTATTATATATAAAAAGTTGAAGTAGTTTTGCACCAAATTAAACGGGATTCAATGAATTTGGAAAGTGTGTGTGTGTGTACATATATATTTGTTAGTCATTGCCTCTTTGACTGCATATATGTTCCATATTCAACTATAAGATAAATAAAAAGATTAGATATGCATAGTTTATTCCAACTTCCAAGCCAAAATAGACGTTTCTTTGTTTTTTATTTTTATTTTTTATGGTCATAGTCGTTTTACTAAGGAAAATAAAAATCATAAAATTAATAAAAATTTTGGTTTAATTAAATATTATTTATATTTATAATTTTTTTTGCAAATGATCACGTGGGTTTGAATGTAAAACTGAAGATGATGATTACATGTGGTTTGAATTGAAAATTTTGAAATGTTGTCTTATTAAAGACCCTTCCAGGAAATTATTCCAAATATAAAAAAAATAAAATAAAAATATTATCATGGTTTTGAGGTGTGTATGTATATCTTTTCTATTATTGTGTATGCATTTTCAGAAGAAAAAAAAATCTTTTTTTTTTAGGGAATTTATCTTCTCATCATTGCCAAAATCTTTGTAAAGATAATTAATTCTATATTTATAAATCATGTTGAATTGATAAAATTGTAAAACGAATTAAAGGAAAGGGAGAATGATTCTCTCTTTTCTGTTTTTTATAAACATATATAGTTTTTTGTATTGTGTTATGTTAGTCTCATAAATTGAATTTTGATCAATTAAATAAAAAAATAATTTTATTTTATTAATCGAGACAATCATTCTCTAATGCATAAAAGTTTATTATCTGATTTGTTTAATAATTTTTACCTAATTGATAAATAAAGAATTATTTAAAAGTTTTTTTTTTTTTTTGAGAAATAAGAATTATTTAAAGTTAAAAAGGTTTGAAATTTGAGAATTCTTAAAAGAAAAATATATATATATCAAGTTTAGTGTTAGTGTATAATTCAAAATCTTGTAAAAGTCAAACTAATTTTTTTTTTTCATTCATAAATTTCTTAATATATAAATCCTACGTTTATGGTTGATCTTTAATAAATTTTTAATTATAATAAAAATAATTTGTCTTTAATCGAATTATTAAAACATAAATTTAATTTAGTATATAAAAATTACTGTGATATGGATTGAATTGTGTACAAATGACGCAGCGTAAACAAAAAGACAAAACCGTTTTAAGATTTAAGTTTTTCTGAATATTATTATCTGTCCTAAAACAGGCAAAGTAAAAGTTTAAATAGGGGTCCCGAAATCCTAGACACGGGTATAAATATGAAAACTGCCAAAAATTACAGTTTCGAAATATTACACTAGAAAAACATAATGATTAAAATAAGGAAAGCGCCACAGACGGCGCCTAAATCCGGAATTCCTATCAAAAGTTATAAACAATTCAAAAAGTTTTCATAAATAGAAAAACGGCAAAATTAAGGGCCTAAATGAAAGAATTTGGCAGAAAAACAACGTAGCACATCGCCAAAGGCGATGACTCGGATCCGTTGGACCATTTCCCTTTGGATCAAGTACTTGCAAGGTCCAAAATCACAGCTGTCTCGGACCACTATTTCTTCTGCTTGACCCGCTACTTGTCCAGATGACTCAGGAATCTTTCTGCAAAGACATGAGTTTTAGCTTCTCCCAACTTGAAGTGGTAGGCTGGGATTCCTAAATTGAAGGCAATTAACTATACCTTTAATTAATTTGTTCCATAAAGTATAATTTTCTTTGATTATTTAATCAAATAATCACTGTAATGTGAAGTTAATGTGGTTATTATAATATATGGTCTCCACTTTATCTCTAGCTAGGCTATCCCATTTGCTAAAAGTATTGCTTATGGACAACCTTTTTGCATAGCACTCAAGGGTTCAAGATTAATAGAGCCCTTTTAAAAAAAAATCTTATAATAAAAATAAATATTATCACATCAACATTTTATTTATATAAGATATTTTAATTTACTAAATAAGGGGTTGAGTCGGACTTACGATACTATTGAAAGATTTGATATTGAAGAAGGTGAAATTGTGTTTTGATGTGGCATTGAAAGTTTCCAATTAATTATAAATGCAAAATTAGTCAAATAATTTCATGATTAAATCATCTATAACTATATAATCGGCCTGTAAGGCTAGTGCTATATGTAATTCAGTAACTGTTTATATATAGGGGAAAATTCAAGTGGGGGTTCTTCAAAAAATTGGCTTTGTATAGGAGTGGGACAATTTGTGGACTGTAATTGTAATTATAAAATTAGGTAATTATTCATGACAATGGTGATGTTAGGTTTAGGGTTTGCATCCCCCTATACTCCTTATTTACCTACTACATAGATGAGAAGACAAAATAATAATAATAATAATAATAATAATAATATTATGTATATATCATCATTTTCTGAAAAACTATTAGATACAATCATTATTTAAGCATTAAATAGAAAAGATTACCCAAATTAATTAAGCTAACAAGTGAAAAAGGAGAAGGATTATGGAATTGGAGGGGAAAGGGAAGGAGATTAGTTAAATTTCTCATCAAGATTTCCCCAATGTATAACCAATATTTTTAAACCCAGCCCAATCTTAAAATCGGTGAAGATAAAGGGTTACGAATCAGAGGTTCAACCGGAGTTAAATCAAAATTTTAAATAATATCATATATTTATTATTTATATGTTAAAAATAAATATAATTAAAATTAAGGAACGTTACCAGAGCAATTAATGAACATTACTTATAAGAAATATGAATTTGAGACTATTACTTAGAAGAAATTATGACAAATTAACTCATTAAGTGGCCATTTTGAGACTCAAATTTGGATGAGTTTCACTACTCGTAAGTGAAAAATCTACTAGGATTTGTGTTACCTTACATAAAAAATATGAATTTGAATATTCATGTGCTTAAAATAGTAAATAGTTGAAAGATAATTTGAAATTTAAAGTAAACTCCATATTAAGAAAAGTGAGTTATCCCATATTGAAAAAATGCAAAGTTTGAATGAGATATATATTGAAAGACTCCTCATTTCATTGCTAAGAAAGTAGTAAAGGAAACTCTTTCTCACACATGCAGGGGGTGCAAATCCAATGTTCGAAACCTAGGTTCAACTTGCGTACACGAATGTTAGACTAAAATGGGCTGTTTCTTTGCCAACTTGGGTTTTGTAATTTTTTTTTCCCAATAATGATTTTTTTTTTTTAATTTGGCAAAAAAAAAATTTCCTCCGCCTGAAAAACTTGGGCAGGGCCGGTTGGGTCAACGGGTTTTCTCTGATTTTCTCTCTATCTGGATATATGGTCTAAATCGAACCGATCTGGAAGCCGATTTCTAATTTTTTTTAGTTGAACTAATTAGGTCAGACTGATTCTGACAATTACGTGTATGATACCTAGTTTTTAAGTGAAATTAACTCCCACTTTTATTACCCATACAGCTAAATTTTAAAATTAAATCTACATAATGAAAATAAGAAGTCGGTTTAATGATAAGCGTTTAAAACTCGAGAGTTCAAGTCTTACAAACTATAATTTAAAATTAACAATATATTTATATTTTATGACCTTATTTATAGAATTATTCTAAATTTTGGTTCTCATAAAAGTATAAGTAAAATACAATTCTTTCAAATGTGTATGTTATGTAATGGGTACGATATTTTCTTTGGAGGATGAGTCGATGCTTTGTGTATTTAATTAAAAATAATTTTACAATATGTGTGGAGATTTATTTATTTTTGTATTTAGGCAGATTAATTTGCATTTTCTTAATAATATTTTAAAAAATTGCTTCACCAATGACCTCAGCAAATTGCTTCTCAAACAATGAAGAAAAGTGTGTACAGGCCTAGCTTTGTTCCCTTTGAACAGAAGTAGTTCTACAAAATTCCACAAAGTCATTTTCTAGGAGCTGTTGAAAAGGAATAATGCATGAGTACTATTATAAGTACAGAAATAATATTCAAAGATTCAAACTCTAAGTGTAAATACATGGAAGAATGAAAAACTCCAATTTGGATCAATTATTCGGTTAGAAATGCATTATTATTGTTATGTTATGCCTGTGAATATGAATGCTATATGGCAAATAGTCTCGAGAGGAAAAATAAAAATAATTTTATATGTAAATTTTAATTACTAAAATTATGTTTGGTATAAGAGATTTTAGATGAGGTTCACGAATTTACGAATTTAGTATAAATTTCTTGTTTGCATAATAAAAATAACAATTTCTCATTTTGAAAGTTTTTGAAGGGATGAGATTTTGGGAAATCTTTATTTAAATGAATGAAGGATTTTGTAAATTATCTTTTTATTACAAAAATGTCATTAAAATTTAAAAATTTTATTTTTATACTTTTTTTTTAGATAGAAGAGATAATTCTCATTCATCAAAATAAATTACATGGTTAATAGTAAATAAAATAAACAAGTAAAATTGTATAGATCTATGAAATTAAAAATTTTAATTCTATAAAATTTGACAAATTCCATACTATGTTTGAGTAGTTGAGGATTTTATACATTATATAATATATAATCGGGTTTCAGGTATAAATTAGAAAATTCATTCCATCCTATTTACTAAACAGATTGAGTTTACCCGTTTCATTAAAATCAGATCGAATCGGATACCAATAGAACGGATAAAATTGTCATCCCTATCTGTCCTGAAAATTTTAGTTTTATCCCTTGCAATTTTTCATTGCTGCCATTCTCTGTATCTTTTACTCATTAATTAATCCACCTCTGCTTATTAAAAAAAAAAAAAAAAACCGTTAAATACTTATGCATGTATACATAAGCACTTGCGTAATATTTAGATAAATTTAACTTTAACTGGGTATTTAAATTTTAGATTATTTATCTCTGAAAATGATTCAATCTGTATTTTGATGATTATGGTTGTTGGATACATAAAAATTCTCTTTCATTCTTGATGTTTTGAGTCAAACTACTGATTCATCATTGAAAAAATGAGCTTGAATAATGCAATTATTTCAATCTATAGCTAGCAGCCATAACTTTCAGAAAATTGGAAAAAAAAAACAAAAAAAACATGAAAAAGGACAAATAAAAAAGCAAATTAAAGCATCTAAGGCAGATGGGGCTCATGCCAGTTTTATGAAATTAGACCCAAGCAGCCATTGGTCATGAAAAATGGCTACAAAATATTACTATAAAATGTATAATTTAACAAGGAAAAAAAAAAAGGTCAATAGTATGCATTTTTTAGCAATCAAGGGATTATTATAAAATATATATTGAGATGGTGTTTGATAAAATCATTCAGCACTTAAAATTAAAATTTTCAACACTCAATCGTTTTAAATTTATTTGATAATTACGTCTTAAAAGTCTAAATTAAGTCAAAAACCACTTAAAATGATAAGTTAAATAAATGCTTAAAAAAAATAATATAGTAAAATACATAAAAAAAAAATAATATAGTAAAATACATAATAATATAGTAAAATACATAAATAAAAAATAAAAAATTCTCAAAAAATTTACACTCAAAATATTATAGTCTCTTTAATTTGTTATTAATAAAAAAGGAATGTATAATACATAAATAAAAAATTCTCAAAAAATTTACACTCAAAATATCATAGTCTCTTTAATTTGTTATTAATAAAAAAGGAATGTATAAATTGATGGATTTAAAAATTTATTTAAAGTTTGTTTGACATTGAGTTTAAACTTTATTAATAAAATTATATTTTGATTTTCTTTTAATTTTTTTTATTGTTTTAAATAAATCATGATTTGAAAAAAAATTAAAAAAATATAATTTTTTAAAATTATGATTTAGTTTGCCAAAAATTATTCTAACGATAATGTCAAAGAAATGCTTACAAGTGGAAGTGAGCATCCCATTAAATCAACATTGAGAGAGCTTAATTATAAAACTAATCACATATATGTATAATCATATAAATAAAAATTTGAGTTCTTGATTTAAAAAAAAAAAAAAGAGTTCTTATTAATAAATTTTATTTTAAAATTATTGAAATGATCTTCAAAATTATAAGATTGTATTTAAATTTCAGCCCAAATTTAATTAATAAAATTTTTGAAGTTGTTGGTATTAGGAAACTTCAAAGGTGGTACAAACTAACTACTCTGGATCTTGGCAGTCAAATTGATTTGCAATTAATAAAACTTATTGCATCAAACTATATAATATAATATAATATAATAAAGATAGATAGAGATTTCTCTGAAAAATATATACTTAATATATAGTGACTTGTCAACATTAGAAAAATCAAATTGTTGACATCATCTATCCTTATCCAGTTGTCCTGTATATATAAGAAATTTAAGTTCATAAAAAAAAATTCTGACTCCTTGGTTATACACACAGAGGTATCCAAAACCCACGAGGGTTGCTATAATGGCAGACCATTTATTATTGTTAGTCCAGTCAAATTTTGCATGCGGCTGCTCCTGCTTCAGCCATCTATACATTGAGAGAGCCAGCATTATCTCTTTTCATTAGGAAATAATATATTTTCTTTAATATTTAAAAAATATATATGTTTTGTATATTAATATTTTGATAGTAATTTTTTTATATTATTATTGTATATTAGCTTTTAATTAGCAGCAGAATGAGTTTGCTGATAAAAATTTTACTACTAAATCTACTATTTAATGCGGGTGGTTGTGCTAAGTCTTGCCTATGAGTGCTGTTATAACGAATAGACGATAAAAATGAGATAAATAAAATAGAAACACAGGATTTATATGGTTCGTCGTAAATTTATGTTCATGGGCGAGAAATGAGTAAAATTCACTGATTAAAATGAAGAGTACAAAATAAATGGATAATAACACTTAAGTCCTTAAATCCAAATACACCCAATAAATTCACATCTTTAAATGAACCAACAAAATAATAAAGGAATTACAAAAATATTATTTTATTGGACCTAAATGAGAGACTAAACTAAAAAAAAAAAAGAAGAACTCACAAGATATTTAACAAATAAATATTTTACTCAATTTTTAAATGCTTTTACTTGCACACACTCCACTTATTCTTTTTGCTTCTAATGATTTCAAAAACCTTACACGAGCTCTATGTATAATGCCCAAAGCTTGGCCTTCAAGTGGAAAATGTGAACAACAATTTGTTACGTGTTTTGCCCTCATCCAAGTAAAATACTTGGCTATAAATTTGATCACATGCATCTACCATGTGCATGAGGTATGGGTTTGGGTTGTAGGCTAAAGATACTTTAGAAAATTAAAGACAATTATTTAACAAATCTCCACCTTGGCTTGAATTTTCTTCAAACAAAAAATTAGAAGATATTACTCTACATTCTCCACGTAAGCCCGTTAGGTCAACTCAAACATGAGAAATACCAATCAAGTCCAAGTAGTGCTTAAACTTGCTCACTGAAAGAGGTTTAGTCAACATATCAACTGAATTATCTGTAGTACCAATTTTCTTAACTGAAATATTATCCTGGGAGATAATATCACGAACAAAATGATACTTCACATCAATGTGTTTTGTCCGCTCATGAAACATCTGATCTTTTGTTAAGTGAATAACACTCTGACTATCACAGTGGACGAAAATCACCTTTTGATCCGAACTGAGTTCACCAAAAAAACCTCTTAACCAAATGGCTTCTTTAATAGACTTGACAACTCCCATGTATTCTGCCTTCATAGTGGATAATGCTACTGTGAACCGTAAAGTAGCTTTCCAACTGATAGTAGTATCACTAAGAGTAAATACATAGCCTGTAATAGATCTCCGCTTGTCAAGATCACCTGCATAGTCTGAATCAACGTAACCAACCAAATTTCCCTTACTCCTTCCGAATTCCAAACAAGAATCAATAGTGCCCTGCAAATATCTCAGAATTCATTTCACTGCTTGCCAATGTTCTTTACCTAGATTAGACATATATCTACTAACAACACTAACTGTATGTGTAATATCAAGACGAGTACAAACCATAGCATACATGAGACTACTAACAGCACTGGAGTAGGGAACACGTGACATGTACTCAATATCATTCTCTGACTGTGGTGACATAGCAGCATAAAGTCTAAAATGAGCAGCAAGTGGAGTACTTACAGGTTTAGCGTTTTTCATACCAAAACGCTCCAAAACTTTTTCAACAAAACTCTTATGAGTAAGATAAAGTTTTCCTACAGCTCTGTCTCTTTGAATCTCCATACCAAGAATTTTCTTGGCTGCTCCTAAATCTTTCATTTCAAATTCACCACTCAATTCTGATTTTAATTTGTTGATCTTAGACATATTCTTGGTTGCAATCAGCATATCATCAACATAGAGCAGCAAATACACAAATGAGCCATCTGCAAGTTTTCTAAAATACACACAGCTATCATACTGGCTCCTAGAATAGCCGTGGCCAACCATAAAAGAATCAAACTGCTTGTACCATTGTCGAGGAGATTGTTTCAAACCATACAATGATTTATTCAACAAACAAACATGGTCTTTTTTACCTTCGATCTGAAAACCCTTAGGTTGTTGCATATAGATTGTCTTCTCAAACTCTCTATGCAAGAAGGCGGTCTTAACATCCAGTTGTTCCAACTCCAAATTATGCATAGCAACCAAAGCAAGCAAGACACGAATAGAGCTATGTTTAACAACAGGTGAGAACACATCATTAAATTCAACTCCATGTACTTGACTATAGCCCTTTGCAACCAACCGTGCTTTGTACTTGGCATCTTCAACACCTGGAATACCATCTTTCTTCTTATAGACCCACTTGCATCTAACAATTTTCTTGTTTTTGGGCGGTTTGTCCAAATCCCAAGTTATATTCTTGTGAAGGGACTCCACCTCTTCTTGCTTAGCCACTAACCACTTAGCAGAATTATAACAAGAGATAGCTTCTGAATATGTTGAAGGATCACCAACTGCATTTGTGTCTTCTGCCACAGCTAGTGCAAATGAGACATAATCTGTTAGTCTTTGAGGCCTCATCTTCTTTCTTAGTGGCTTATGTCTAGCAATAGAGTCTTCTTCTTCACTTTGTGGTGTTTCCTATTCTTCAATAGATGTAGGGATCTAAACTAGGTTTTGTGGAGATGGCTCATTCTCCACCTCAAACTCCACCTGTTTATAAGAAATCGTAGCATTTGTATCAGAAGAAACATAAGTCTCCTTTCTGGCATAAGTCTCCTTTCCGGGATGTAACATAGCAGATTCATCAAACACAACATCTCTGCTAATTATCAGTTTTGGAGACTTAGGATCAATGCACCATAATTTATATCCTTTTGCACTAGAAGGATAACCAATAAATATGCACCTTTTGTATCGTGGCTCTAATTTGCCATCATTAACATGTGCATAAGTAGAACACCCAAATACCTTTAAATCAGAATATTCAGCCGGTTTACCAGACCAAACCTCCTCCGGAGTCTTTAAGCCAATTACTATGGATGGAGAACGATTCACCAAATGACAGGCTGTTGAAACTGCTTCTGCCTAGAAGTCTTTAGATAGGCTAGAATTTGATAACATACAATGGACTTTCTCCAAGAGCGTTCTGTTCATACGCTCTGCTACACCATTCTGTTGTGGTGTGTCTTTGATTGTAAGGTGACGCACAATGCCTTCATTTTTGCAGAATTCATTAAAATCACCTTGACAGAACTTTAGACCGTTGTTTGTTCTGAGTCACTTTATTTTTCTTCCAGTCTGTTTCTCAACCAAAGCCTTCCATTGCTTAAAAGTGGCAAACACGTCATTTTTATGCTTTAGGAAATATGCCCAAACCTTTCTAGAATAATCATCAATGAAGGTAAGCATATATCGAGCACCACCTTTTGATGGGACATGTGCAGGCCCCTAAAGATCTAAATGAATGTAATCTAGAGTACCTTTAGTTCTGTTAACTACAGTATTGAAACTGACTCTTTTCTGCTTGCCAAAAATGCAATGCTCACAGAAGTCTAGCTTTGATGTACTCTGACTGCAGAGAAGACCTCTTATACTTAACTCTGATAGACCTCTTTCACTCATATGTTCCAGCCTCATATGCCATAATCTAATGACATCTGAATTTGACAAGGAAGATGTGGACACGGCTGCTGCACCTGTAATTGTAGAACCTTTCAGAACATACAGTTTGCCTATCTTCTCAGCCTTCATCACAAATAAAGAACCTTTAGCAACCTTTAAAATTTCATCTCCGCCAGTAAATTTGTAGCCATTCAAATCCAGAGTACTTAAAGAGATAAGATTTCTCTTCAAGTATGGAATATGCCGAATATCTGTCAAAGTTCTGACTACTCCATACATCTTGATTTTAATTGTGCCTATTCCAACAACTTGACAAGCATAATTGTTGCCCATCAATACAATTCCACTTTGCACCGATTTATATGTGGAGAAATAATCTTTGTTGGGACACATATGGAATGAACAAGTTGTATCTAGAATCCATTCATTTCTGGTTCTGGCTCCATCATCACAGACTAAGAGCAAATCACATTGCTCTTGATTTTGAACAATAATGGCTTCAGCGGGTTCCTCTTTCTTCTGATCTTTATTTTGTTGCTTGTTCTTCAACTTGAAACATTCTGACTTCATATGCCCCTTTTTCTTGCAATAATTACAAGTCAAATTTCTGTGTCTAGACTTTGATCTAGACCTTGATTTTTGATTGCTAGAAGAATTCTTATATGTAGGTCTTCCTCTAACTAGTAGACCTTCTACTGGGCTGTCATTTCTACTCATTTCAAGCTCCTTATCGATAAGCTCTTTTGAGAATATAGCTGCTTTTATGTCTTCTAACTTTAGAGTTTGCCGACTGTAAATTAAAGTATCTCTAAAGTGCTTGTAGGATGGCGGTAGTGAGCGAAGCAACATAAGAGCTTGATCTTCATCATCATAAGAAATCTCCATATTTTCTAAATCCATAAGGATAGTGGACAATTCATCAATATGAGATTTGATAGGTACACCTTCGGGCATGCTGAGTGTGTATAGACGGTGCTTTGCTACCAACTTGGTGGTGAGATTCTTTGTAACATATAAAGATTCAAGCTTGTCCCATAAATTTTTGGCAGTCTTCTCTTGCATAACTTCTCGCAATACTTCATTTGACAAGCATAACTGAATGGAAGCAAGGGTCTTATCATCCATCTCATGCTTCTTCGCCTCATCCATAGTACTAGGTAATTTATCTTTACCTAGTAGTGCTTGATGTAGACCATTTTGAATTAAGATTGCATGCATCTAGACTTGCCACATGGTGAAACTCATATTGCGATCAAATTTCTCAATATCAAATTTTGTCATCGTCATGATGACTGTACACTGGAATAGTGACTGTAATCTATGAACAATACACCAGGTAAATTTCCAGGAAATAGAGGTGAGTTACAATGGACACACTTAAATATCAAGTCTTTCCTTAGCTAAAACTTTCCTAGACATACACTTCCACACTACCACACTTATTCCTAGCTCGACTCTGATGCCAGTTTGTTAGAACAAATGGACGATAAAAGTGAGAGAACTAAAATAGAAACACAGAATTTACGTAGTTCGGTGTAAGCCTATGTCCACGAGCGAGAGATGAGTAAAATTCATTAATTAAAATGAAGAGTACAAAATAAATGGTGAATAACACTCAAGCCCTTAAACCCAAATATACCCAATAAACTCACCTCTCTAAATGTACCAACAAAATAATAAAGGAATTACAAAAATATTATTTTGTTGAACCTAAATGAGAGACTAAACTCAAAAAAAAAAAAAAAAAAACTCACAAGATATTTAACAAATAAATATTTCACTCAATTTTTAAATGCTCTCACTTGCACACACTCGACTTATTCTTTTTGCTTCTGATGATTTCAAAAACCTTACACGAGCTCTATTTATAATGCCCAAAGCTTGGCCTTCAAGTGGAAAATGTGAACAACAATTTGTTACGTGTTTTGCCCTCATCCAAGTAAAATACTTGGCTATAAATTTGATCACATGTATCTACCATGTGCATGAGGTATGGGCTTGGGTTGTAGGCTAAAGATACTTTAGAAAATTAAAGACAATTATTTAACAAGTGCATATATTGAACTAATAGATAATAACACATAAAATAAAAAAAAAGTATCGGTATTTTTTTACTGGATAAAAAATAGATAAAAAAGTTATATTGATTAAAATATTTCATCACTTATTGATTAGTGTATGTGATAAACTTATGTATTTAGTATAGACAAAAATTTTCCAAGTGGTTGTAATTGTTTAACTGTGTTTTCCTATTCCTTTGCTAAATTTGGCCAAACATTATAACAAGACGTGTAAGGTTTCAACTTCTATCCAAACTTTAGGCCTCTAATTATTCTCAATCAATCAACAATGGCATGAACATCCTCTCTCCTTAATTACTTCTCTAGCAATTTTGAGGATCTGAAATTTGAAGCAAACATGCTATTGTACTTATGAAATAAATAAATAAATGTGCTTACCAATTAACGAGTAAAAAAGAAAAATGAAAAGTAAAATAATAGATTTTTTATATAAGCTTTTCCCTATGAAATGAAAAGTAAAATAATAGATTTTATTTGCAATTGGGTAGGAAATGATAAGTTGGAAATTTAGTTATGTATGGATGAGTTTTTAGATAAGTGGTATTTGAGTAATCTCAAGTAATGAGCAAGCTTGAATTTTATTAAGAGACAAATTTATTAAAAAAAAATCTCATGACAGGGGTGGTTCACTATGTCTTAACAGTAATTAAGTTAATGGACTCGTTTTTTTTTTTTTTTTTGACTCATATTTTGAACGATAAGTCTTTATCCTCGTTTATCCCATAAAAAAAGCAACAAATTCTAGAAGATATAACAATGAGATTAACAACGAAGCATCCCAATATCAATATCTTCAGTTTCAGCTTTTATGAGGTTTAGTGATCAATGGTAATTAATAACATTTAAACACCCACCCGTTAACATATTCCTATCATATGTTGTGTGTTTTTTTTTTTTTTTTGAATGTTGTGAAATATTTTATTTTATTTTTTGTATGTGGCTTCAAAAAAAAAGTCGGCTGAAATCTTGAAGAGAAGTGCAAGAGAATTGTGAAAATTTTTTATTTATACAATATATAAAAAGTTAATGAAAGGATACAAAAATCTATTATTTATAAAAGTTAATAACTTTTTGAATACCAATTAACTTTTATAGGCTTTATAAAAGTTGTAATTGAATATCCCTTAATTTTTATAGATTTTTTTAAAATTTTTAAAAGTCATTATTAAATACCTCTTGACTTTTATAGAGTTTTTAAAAGTCATTATTAAATACCTCCTAACTTTTTAAATCTATAAAAGTCTTTAATTCTCCTAATCCAATACACCCATGTTAATTAACACATACACAGAGAAGCATCCCAATATCAATTTCTTCAATTTCAGCTTTTATGAGGTTTAGTGATCAATGGTAATTAATAACAATAATCGATGACAAGGAGAGATAGCGATCGGAGATGTGAGAACTTGGGTTAATGGTTGCGAATGGCGAGGAGAGATAACGACCTACTGGACGAGGACCAATAGCATCTCGCGAAGATCAGAGTTGCAGCGAATAGCAGTGGCCAGAATAGCGAAGGTCGCATCACTGAGTCTCGTCGTTGGTGCTTCTCCGATCGGATTCTAGCCTATATAAACCTTAGTCACAGCCTCTTGAACGACAATGGCAGCTAGCCTTTTGGCTGTCATCTAATGCGACGTTGATGGTGATGAATGGCAAGCATCGACCGATGATGAAGATGGCCTTGGTCTCCTTAACGCCGTTGGTAGATGAGAAGCTGAAGATTGTGAAACTTTCAGATTTTATCTTGTCAAGGGTTGTTGGTATTCCTATTTCATATGACTTCTTCTTCTTCTTCTTCTTTTTTCCCCCCGCAATTTTGACTGGGAAAATTGACATTTGCTTATTATCTTTTTATTTTTTTAAACTGATTTGCTTATTATCTTTAATTCTCACTTTATGAGAGCCTTTAATTCTTTAATTTGCTACACATGATCATATTGAACTTTATTTGTGATATCAATTTTGTATCAATGTATCTCTTTCCTTCATGCTTTGTAATAACATTTGGAAAAGATATACTATTAGATAATTTTCTCAAGAAATTTGCTTTAGTTTTCTCTATCAGGCACTGCAGTATCCATTAGTTAAACATATTTTTATTTTTCTTCAATTTGCGAGTGATTAGGAAAGAAAAAATTAAAAGAAGAGAGATTAAGAAGTGATCATTAAGAAAGTGATTTGAGAAAGAGTAAATCGAATTAGGGTTGTTGTTTAAAGGACAAAATGGCGTCGTCTTCTCTTTTTTACTTTGTATTTGTATTTTTATTTTCCTAGTCAATGTTGGGCTGTTGGCCAGTCAGCTTTTTAATATCCCCCATGCTGTTACACGCTTTTAACATGCGTGTCTTACTCTTTCGTTAGTCCTTGTTGAAAAGTCCTTCCATGTGGCGAAAAATAAAAGTTCAAGGGCTTAATGTGTACAAATAAATATATAGGAGCTTAATAGCCAAAATAATGAAAGTTTGAGAGCTTAAGAATGCGTTTTGCCTTTCTAAAGATATAAAATGAGTGAGTAAAAAAATTAATATGCCGAATTCACTCAGCTTCTTATATATGGCGAATTTTACTGACAAAAAATATATATACCAATCTAATGAGATAAGAATATATAAAGTAAAAAACAGTATCGATATCTTTTCACTGAGTAAAAAATAGACAAAAGAGTCGTATAACTCATTACTTATTGGTTTAGTGTATGAGGTAAATATCCACACTTGGTGTAGACAATAATTTTCCCCTTTATATAGTCACACGATTCATATGAATTTTTTGCCTTCTAATAGGTGGAACCATACACACATTATTATTTATATATGAATAAATAAGTGGGAGTCAATGATGTCTAGCCCAAACGATTAGATTTGAGGCCTTGAGATCTCTTAGACCTCATTTATTTTGAAAAATTTTAATGATAGATTTTGCAAAATCTATAGATTGTAACTCAATCATTTGTTTAGTTTGAAAAATTGAGCTACATTTAACAGATTTGTTAAAATTTATCATGATTCAAAACCTTAAAAAATGAAAGATTTGAAAACCTACATGAATGTTGATTTTTTATTCCATAAATCTTATTCAAATCCATAAATTTTAACTAAATTCATAGATTTTTTGACAAAAAAATAAAATAAAATTCATTAATTTAAAATCTATCATGCCAAACGAGATCTTAAATCCACCAAATATCATACATCAAGTTCAAACCTCGCAGGGAGATCATTTGAATTTAATTCTGCCCAATATGGGCTGTTAAAATTATCTGCTATTGTATTTGTATATAATATTTATTGGGGAAAAAAAAAATGCGACTGTAGCACTAGGCCTCTATCTCTTCTTTTATCAGTTTATGGGCCATCAATGGGCTTGTATCTTTAGTCCAAGTTTGAATAGCTGAGTATGATCTTTGTTAGATAATGGGCTAAATGTTAAAATAAACCAAGCATTATTTCAAGGGATTTTTATAGAGATTTGTACACAAATATTCTAAAAAAAAATAAAACATTATCATACATGTTTTTTTTTTATTTTTTCAAAAATATACTTATTAAATTTTTTATTTAAAAAATGTCTCATTTTTAAAAGTATATCAAATGTATATCACAAACATATCATAAATATAAATAAAAAAAAAGGAATATTTTTGAAAACTTAAAAAAATAATAAGGTATTTTTGAAAAAATAAATAAAAAATGTGTATTTGGTGTAATTTACTTATTTTTATATAAATACCTAAAAAATAGAGAGGAATTATTTTTTTAGGCTCGTAAATTTTTTTTTACAAAAATATGTTTTTGTTTGTAAGTTTTTTCTATTTTTAGCACCACATGTTCGTCTATTCGACATTCAGTCAAGCAGTGATGGAGTTATAAATTTTTTTTTATGAAGAGTCAAATTTTTTAAATCATAATTTACATTAAGATAATATATATAATTAAGTCAACCTTTATATATTTAAAAAAAAATTTACCTAAAATAAAAAAAATAGTTAAATTTTTATAATTTTTTACTTAAAAATTTTTATATTTTAAAAATTAAAGAGACATGTCACCCTAAGGCCCTAGCTCCATCATTGCAATCAAGAGAAGCCAAAAAGCACACTACTTAGCTTAGACTTTTTTTTTTTTTTTTTTTTTTGTTTTGGCCAAACCATACTTAGCTTAGACTACTAAACCATTTATGGTGCTCCCTCAAATTCACACGTCGTTGCTGTAAACAAAAGTAGTGATTACTTGGTCTTGTCACATGGCACACATGGCTTCTTGTCTACCAACCATCATCACCACCTCAGCCATTAACATATATATATATATATATATATATTTTCCCTTTTTTTTGCCAAGGCAGCCATTGACTTCTATATGTCTACTGGACACATTTCTCACTAAAAAAAAAAATACTCTTTTTCTTTTTTATTTTAGTAAAATATTATTGCCATTTTAAGATTTTTTCATACCATTATATCCATTGTCTTTACGTGCCATCGAATCTTGGGCACTGGTCCTAACAAGTCCATGTCATTTTTTTTTTTAGCCTTTTATTTTCTCAAAGTACATATTGAAATTAATATAAATCCAAAATTGATATTAATACCAATTTTTCAACAATGAGATTGTGATGATAAAATCCTACATTATTTTTACTTTGTTTTAAATAAGGTAAAGTCTTTTTTTTTTTTATTGAGAAAATATCAAAAATAACCTAAAAATAGAAGAAAAAAAAATCATATTTGGATTATATTTTTTAATTTATATTTTATATAATATTAATTTCTTATAATTTTAACCCATACAATATAATTCATTTTTAAGGAAAACCTATACAATATAATTTTTTATAATTTTAATAGTGCCTTCCTTAATTAAGTACTAGTAATTAAAATAAAATTTGATTCTATTGAGAAAGTAGAGTATCATGCATATTATATATAGTATACTCCATGTCATCTCTAGAAGCAATTAAATCCATTTAGTGAAACAATGCAATTAAATATATACTCAT
>CATKHJ010829909.1:0-19013 GCA_949750685.1 Vernicia montana
GCTAAAGCCTTAGTTTCTAACAATTCAAATGATAAAAATCAATCTATTAGCAATCGCATTCATAGAAATCATTATATCAAATCATATATCAAAAACTGAAACTTAATCTTAAAACTTATATTTCTAATTCGTTTCAAGATCTTAAAGGAATGTAATCCGGAATTGAACTTCAACTCTCGTTCTTTTGTTCAATCAAATCCCTCGAAAGCTTTCTCCCCTCAATCTCTACCATGCATACATAATACACATGATGCACATCTATAATTTCCACTAGACGTGTAGATACTTCTAAAGGAACTTTCATATTATCTCTATTCTTTCCTATCTTCCTTACAAAACATGGTAACACAAAAGAATGTGTGGCACCAAAATCAAACAAAACTCATGCATGCATATCTTGGATAGGAACAATACCTGTCACTGTAGTGTTAGCGGTTCTAGCTTTCTGCTAGTTTATTGCAAATACTCTTCCTTTTCCTTTCTCTTCTACAGTGAGTCACGTACCAGATGATTGGCCTGTTTCCCTTCCCCGGCAATAAGAATCCTTTGCTTCTGATCTAGCCATCTGAACTGTAAGCTGTGAAGCTGCAGGTGTGCTATGCTGTACTTTCCTCTGAGAAAAATCATTGATGTAATGGCCCATTTGACCACAAGCCAAACATGCATGAGAGGCAAACCTGTAAGTACCTGCATGCTTCTTCCCACAATCAGGCCAAGTAGGATTCATGAACTCCTAATATGAAGTCCTTGGTGCACTATAACTCACTAGTGCTGAAGTCACAGAAGTACTACGGGTTTGGCCTCTACATTGGCCTCCCCTTCTCGATTGGCTATGCACTATAGATGAAATCGTAGTTTCAGATACCTAAACTTGCATATTATTTCCCCCTTGTTTACCCGACTGCCTTTTCCCTTGTTATTGTTCTTATTTTTCTGATCTCTCTCTACTTTTGCAGCTCTCTCTGTCTTATGCCTGGCCTCCAACAACTTGGCTTTATCAATCAACTTAGCCAAAGTAGGGAATTCCACAGAAAGAAAAGCATTATACAGTGGAGTAATCAATCCCATCCTGAACCTCTATACTCTACTTGATTTGGTAGGAACTATGTAAGGAGCAAACTTGCTAAGTCTGTTAAACTCCTTAGCATATTCCGCAATAGTCATCCCCGATTTCTGTCTCAATTGCTCAAACTGTAGAGCCCTATTATGTCGTTCCCCTTTAGCTAGGAAATGATCCATGAGCTCTTGCTTAAATGTAGCCCACGTATGAGGATTCTCACTGTATACTCTCTCTTCCACATCCCTTAAGTACCATTGCCATGCTTCTTTATCCAATTGGAGGCCTACCAATTCTATTACCCTTGCATTTGAACAGGGCAATCTACAGACCAGCTTGTCCATCTTCTCAAGAAATTCTTAAGGTTCTTCACCATCTTCCCCAGCAAATTTTGGAGGTTTAAGTCTCTTGAAATCTTGGATGAAACCCCTCCATCATCAAGTACTCTTCTCTCCCCTCTTTTTAGTATAGGCACTAGTGGGGGAGGAGGATCCTTAACCTCCCTAAGTGCCCTTAGTATAACTGGTGGAGGTGGAGCTTGTTGAGGTTCCCTCAAGGCTTGATTTTCTTCCCTTAATTGCCTTATCTCTTCCCTCAAGAGTTCAAGGGCATCCACTGGAGGAGGTGGCATATATTCATCTTCATCTTATTGAACCCTTTGCCTATTTATAGGCGGTTCATCATGAATGGAAGCAGCATCTGGTGCCGCTCTCCTACTAAGACGTTCCAGTCATCTTAGCGAAATCTATGCGATAACACGTAAACTTATATAAGAATTCTTAACACATAAGGATAACAGAGATTTGCACATAACAATGACTTCAATTGACATGACGAATTTCCTATGCTTCATGGTATTACTTATTCTATGCAACTTATATAACCTATTATTGTCTAATCTAGACTTTAACTTTGCTTTAATACCAAGCTTGTCATGACCCGACTCTTGAGTTGCAATGTTCCTAGGGCATGGGTAAGCTTAAAGCCACTGAAAACCCATAGGAACCTTACCAATCTATCATCCATAACAGTATCATGCAATTCAATCATATACAAATCTTCCAAAATCTAAACCTAACAATCATGCTAATCCATATTCATCAATATCATTCATAATTCATATAAATCTAGTCATCTTACATCTTCTTTAAATTAATGCCTTTAAGGCCAAAAGAAATACCATTCATACATGTACCATGAAGCGTCTAAACGTTTACATCATTTAATTTACATATAGCATAAATGAAGATTGAGCTTTACATTAATCAACCAAGTTTTCGAGGATTAGAGAAGAAGACCTTGGAAACTGAACTGATAAAATATAGCTCACCTGAAAAAAAATGGAATCACTAATGAGATAAAGTAGTGAGTAATAATTATATTACTATACTTGTGAGGCTTGGTGATTCAAGGATGGCTCACAAGAAAGAGTTCATTGTTCATATAATAACAATAGTTTATAGGGTTCAATCATCATATATATGCCATATTTAGCAGAAATAGCAATAACTTGAATAGAGGTTCATATGTCTTATCGTTCCCCATGAGAATGAGTATATGCCTTTAGGAGTTACCGAGAACTGAGACATAGAACATATTCAATCATGAACATTAGAGGTAGAGGCTCTTCTTATAGAGCATACCACATACTCTGTGCAAGATTGATAATATCTCATGGCTAGGACACCATAGCCCTTCCTAGCTAGAGATTGGATACTTTACCCTAGCCAACGATGTACATTGTGCAAAATGCCTGATGTCTTGCCCCACATCAGAGTTGGGGTTTTCTGCTTTGGTTCATGGTCATAAAGGTTTATACAAAGGTTATCATGAATCATAGGTCATTATCATGCATAGGTTTTTTAGAGACTCATGTCATAGTTATATAATAAACATGGTCTTGGTTCAATCAATGGTTCATGGATACAATGAATTTAATATCACAATAAGGATATACAACAATAATCAATAGTCATTTGGAAGTTCATGAAAAATTAGGTATTTATGCCCCATGGTTCAAAGTACAATCATAATAGTATAATTATCACTTACCTTAATAATGAAAATCCCAAAATAGCTTGAAATCTATCTTACATCAAGCAATAATGGTGATCATCTCCACCACCATCATCATCTTTCCTTTCTCTATGAGGAGCTATTTACATATAAACACACACGATAGCATTATATATCAATGAATGCTTTCAAAATCATCATACACATTCTCTATACATATAATCCCTTCCTAATCTCACCAACCATAAGGATTCAAATGAAGAAAATGAAGATAATGGGATAAACCCTAACTTACCTTTTCACAAATGTTTCAAGAATGGAAGGAAGGATGAACTTTTATAACCCTAGCTCCATTAATGATGCAACAATTAAGGTTCCTTACACTTAGAATGAGTAGATTTAGTGTTTATTGAGAGAAAATAAGGCTTAGAACTTAGAAATCTCATATGAAATTAATTTGGGGCTTTAATTCCTTATTAAGAGCTGTTTTCCCATTTTTGTCCTCGATAGGAGTCGCGGTCGCAGCTTGCCATTCACGGTTGCAATTATCTTTCACGGTCACAATATCATCATAGCAGTCGCAATATGGTACTGTTCACGTGACTGTTCACTTTCTATTTCTGGGTCGCTTCACTCATTTCATGATCACTACCCTCTTTCAGAATTTTATAAATTTCACACAGTGGCGATCGTGGTCAACTTTGCGGCCACAGTCGCGGTCACTATTCTGGTTTGCGGTCGCGACTTCCAAATAGCGGTTGCTATTTATGCCCTGCTGCTCCACTTAAAGAATTATCCTTCAATCCTTAAAATTCAACCTACAACTCATTCTTACATTTGATATACTAACAATAAATCATTCATATGATTAATCGAAAGTTCATACATGCATTTGGGGTATTACAGTTATGAATGGTTTATTTTGACAAAAAAATAAGAAGTGCCTATTGATTCACCATATGATTCATATTGTCTAATCAACTCAAATCTATCTAGCCTATTAAATTCCATGGTGGCTTAACTAACCTGTTCAAGTTAACAATTACATTGCTAAATATTATTGATGTAATTTTCAATTCCACTATTAGATGGATTGGAATTAGAAATACATACCTAATAACCTTCTTATATGCAAAATCCACCATTTTGCATTGATGATGCAAAAGTAAACCCTTTCAGCTTTGGTGCAAAATAGATATCTATCACCAAGGGTAGGCAACCGTTCTAGCATCATACCTATGGAACCACGACCCAAAAAGCAACCTCTATGGCCCACGAATATGAAGTAAAATATGCAATAATTAAAATTAATTGTTAATCAACAATACGTGATTTTTTTTAAAAAAAATAATAAAAAAAACTTAGACCTTTTAAAGCATAAAGGATCGATTAAAGAAAAGACAACAATCCACTTTGCCTTGGAAAGATTGGAGGAGATGGGTAACATTGAGGATTCACTATGCATCCCTTAGTCGAGGCGACCTTTGCAATTAAGTCATAGATTTTTTCTCCTATAGAAGGAGAAATGGAGAGAAAAACTTGTTTTAAAAAAATAAAAACTATCACTCTCGTTTTATATACTTTTAAGTTTTAAATGGTTTATTTTGACAAAAAAATAAGAAATAGCTATTGATTCTCCATATGAATAATATTGTTTAATCCACTCAAATCTATCTAGCCTATGTAATTTCTTGGTAGCTTAACTAGCTTGTTCAAGTTAATAATTACGTTGCTAAATATTATTGATGCAATTTCTAATTCCACAATTAGATGGATTGTAATTAGAAACAATATATGTAATGGCAACCTTCTTATATGCAACATCCACCTTTTTACATTGATGGTGCAAAAGTCAACTCTTTCAGTGTTAGTGAAAAATAGATATCTATCACCAAGGGTGTGCAACCATTCTAGCACCATACCTATGAAACCACAACCTAAATAACAACCTCTGTAGTCCACGAATATGAAACAAATTCTGCAAGAATCAAAATTAATTGGTAATCGGCAATACGTGATTTTTTTTCTAAAACATAATAAAAAAAACTTAGACCTTTTAGAGCACAAAAGATCAATGAAAAACAAGACAACAATTCACTTTGTCTTGGAGAGCTTGGAGGAGTTGGACAGCAAGGAGGATTCACTATGCATCCCTTAGTCGAGGCAACCCTTGCAACTTTGTCGTAGATTTTTTCTCCAATATAAGGAGAAATGGGGAGAAAAACTTGTTTAAAAAAATAAAAAACTATGAATCTTGTAACACATACTTCTAAGTTTTAAATGGTTTTTTTGGACAAAAAATAAGAAGTACCTATTGATTTTCCATATGATTAATATTGTCTAATCCACTAAAATACATCTAGCCTATGGAATTCCTTGGCGGCATAACTAACATATTCAAGTTAACAATTACGTTGATAAATATTATAATTGCAATTTCACAATTAGTGGGATCGGAATTATAAACAACATACCTAATGTCAACCTTCTTATATGTAAAATCTATCTTTTTGATGGTGCAAAAGTCAACTCTTTCAATATTGGAGAAAAATGGATATCAATCTCTAAATAATGGGCAACCATTCCAGCACCATACCTACAGAACCATAACCCAAAAAACAACCTTTGTGGCCTATGAATATGACGTAAAAGCTGCAATAATAAAAATTAATTGTTAATCAATAATACATTATTTTTTTAAAAAAAATAATAAAAAAATTTAGACCTTTTAGAGAATAAAAGATTGATGAAAGACAAGATAACAATCCACTATGCCTTGGAGAGCTTGGAGGAGTTGGGTAGCATTCATGATTCACTATGTATCCCTTAGTCGAGACAACATTCGAAATTACATCGAAGATTTTTTCTCCTATATAAGGAGAAATAGAGAGAAAAACTTGTTTAATTAAAAACTATCAATCTCATAACACATACTTCTACATTAAAAATGGTTTATTTTGACAAAAAATAAGAAGTACCTGTTGATTCTCCGTATGATTAATATTGTCTAATATACTCAAATCTATCTAGCCTATGTAATTCCTTGGTAGCTTAACTAACATATTCAAGTTAACAATTTCATTGCAAAATATTATTGATGCAATTTTCAATTCCACAATTAGATGGATTGAATTTAGAAAATACATAGCTAATGTAAAACCTTCTTATATGTAAAATTTACCTTATTTTATTGATGGTGCAAAAATCAACACTTTGAGCATTGGTGAAAAATGGACATCTATCACAAAAGGTGCGCAACCCTTTCCGTACCATACCTACAGAACAACGACCCAAACAACAGCCTCTTTGGCCCATGAATATGAAGCAAATTCTACAATAATCAAAATTAATTGGTAATCGACAATACGTTATTTTTTTCTAAAAAATAATAAAAAAAAAACCTTAGACCTTTCAAAGTATAAAAGATCAATGAAAATCAAGACAATAATACACTCTGCCTTGCCTTGCAGCGATTGGAGGAGTTAGGTAGCATGGAGTATTCACTATGTATCCCATAGTCATGTCAACATTCACAATTTCGTCATAAATTTTTTCTCCTATAGAAGGAGAAATGGAGAGAACATACATTTAAAAAAATAAAAAACTATCAATCTTGTAACACCTACTTCTAAGTTCTGAATATTTTATTTTGATGAAAAATAAGAAGTACCTATTGATTATACTTTTGATTAATATTGTCCAATCCGCTCAAATCTATCTAGCTTATTGTGAGGCCTCGCTCAAGCACCGGCCCGATCCGCTAAGGGAATCGAAATGCTCTTCGAGAGAAACTCCACGATTGGAACTCACTATGAGTTCTGGAAATTGGATTTTGTATTTTGGCATTTAAAGGGAGTTGCCACTTTAATTTTGTTTATTTTTATTTGGAAAAATTAAAGGAAACCCAAATGAAATTGACTCCAAATTATTTATCTTATTCTAATAGAAAATCACTAATCCACGAGTGACCAATGAGGGCTCGGGGATCAGGTTTTTGTAATAACAGTTTAACGAAAAAGGTCGTTTAGTTTGGCTAGAAGTGAAAAATAACTTTATGTAAAGATGATTTTCATTCAAGAATAGGAGTGAAAAATGATTAATGAAACAATTATTAATAATGCAAATATTATATGAATGACAGGTTATAAAGGAATAAACAGAAATAAATCATAAAATAGATAAGGCAGAGATGATCTTTTCTCTGGACCTTATGAGTACTAAGAAAAGTATTTATTCTTTAATTAATTTATATAAAGATAAAGAAAATATAACACAAATAGGAAAGGAGAAATATTATTTAAAATATTTTGGAGTTGATGCCTTAAAGATTGGCATGCCTGCGTATCATTTCGAATGGGAATCAAACTCTACGCAGTTCTTATTTCTTGCGAAGGAGGGATATTACTCAAAAGAGGTTTTGGTTTATTAATTTAATTCAAATTTTAAATTAATAAGATTTAGATCTTTTCTGTTTTAGACCTAAATAAGATGCAGTAGGATGAATTATAGATCTGAATTTAGAATTGTAAAATGCAAGAGAAAGGAATTATACCTTTGCTTTTCTTTGCTTTCTCGTAGACGGGGCGAGTTTAACTCCGGATCTAAGCTCCACTTCAGATTTAGGAACTCAAAACAAAATAATAATAACTTTGAATTAAAATAATTTTAGTGGGTGATGGATTTGGATATAGAAAAAGTGATTTCGGTGTATCGAAATTGATAGAGCTTTAGGTATCGAAGAGGCGTTTTCGGATTCCCCCTCTCTCTTCCTTCTTTTCTGAAGGGGGGAGGGGCTATTTATAGAGAAGAGGTGGAGAGGAAACGGGCAGCACCGGCAGCACGCGTGGCATGCTGGCAGTGCCGCCCAGGCTGTTTCTAGCCTGGCTCAGTTTGGTTCACCCAAATCGACCCGATTTTGCACTATTTTAGTTGATTTTAGCCCATTTATGATCTGATTTGGGCCCAATTTGATTCTATGGGTTCGTAATTGAAAATTGGTTGTCTGGCAGTGCAATTTTATGGGTTCACAACTACCCCCTTATCAGAATTGTCTTGTTCAAAAGGCAATTTAATGATAGTGAACCTGGGGAGTAGGAATGGAGAAAGGAACCAAAGAAATGTCTAGGTTGGTTTTTAGACACATTTGGGAAAATCTATATTCCCTGTCTGTTTGGGAAAATAAAAGTTATATTTTCGGTCTGTTTGGGAAAAAGATCCTAAGTCTATCTTAGGATAGGTCTGTTTTTGAATGAGAAACCTTATTTAGATTTAAGGTACTGATCCTAAGGCTATCTTAGGATAGGTCTGATTCTAAAGGAGAAAACCTTATTCAGTTTTAAGGTATTGATCCTAAGGCTATTTTAGGATGGGTCTGATTCTGAAGTTGAGATTGATTGGTTTGGGTAAAGGAAATGCCCTCCGGTATCTTTGGGAAGTGATGAAGATGGTCTTGGTCTGGGTCAGGGTAGCGATGAGGATGATCTTAGTCTTGGTCTAAGTTTTATCATAATTGATCTATCTGGTAGGCAATTCTGAAGATCTGAAAATGGTTCTGCCTGATGGAATGATTGGATGGATTGGTCCTTTCTAGTAGGACAAGGTGATGGTCCTTTCTGGAAGGATAATGTGATGGTCCATTTTGGAAGGACAAGATGATGGTCCTTTATGGTAGAACAAGGTGATGATGAAGATTCTCTCTAGTAGAGGTTGAAAAATTGATTTTTCTGATTGGAATAAGAAGGGATGCCCCCGGTTTCTTTGGGAGATCTGTTGGATCAGATGGATGACCCTTTAATTTAATTTGATCAAAAATTGGATTGATGCCCTGATTCAGTATTGAAAATGTTTTTATAAGTTCAGATCGATGATCTGCCTTGTTCAAGAGCTCTGATTAGCAACCTCCTTAGTATGAAATGCATCTGATTTATGCAAAGATTGGATACGTTGAACTTGTGAAGGGTCAACTGATATGAAAATGCTGATCTTTGTAGAGGAGGGTGCCCCCATTTTGGAAAGATATTGGCTTGGTTGTTCAGCGAGAGGTTGATGCTTAGAAGGCTTAGTCAGGTGTGGTCTTGAAGGTTATCTTGGAAGGCTAAGTCGGGTTTTACCTGGAAGGAGGTTATTACTTTGGAAGGCTCAGTCAGGTTTTGTCTTGGAGGAGATTATCTTGGAAGGCTGGGTCAGGTGTGGCCTTTTCAAAGGTGAAGATTGTGGGTTGTTTGTATGTGACCCATCTGTCCCTGGACATGGCTTTTAGAGGTGTTTTGACAAGTTGGTTTTTTATTTTGAATTTGCTTATCCAAAGGACTTGGACTTTAGTGATGATGTGATTTGCCAATGAAGCTTGGGCTTGGATGGATGGTATGATTTGCCAAAGAGGCTTAGGTTTGGAAGGATTGTCTGTTTTGCCACTTGATTTTGCTTATCCAAGGAGTTGGACTTTAGGGATGATGTGATTTGAGAAGGAAGCTTAGGCTTTGATTGGTTCATGCCTTTTTTAATCAGCTTGAGGATGATTGGCCTGGGAGTCATGGCTCGACTTTGGCTTTGCCAAGGAAATTGGGCTTTAAGGATCATGAGTCCTGAGAGACTTGGGATTTTGTTGGGTTTGGCCCTTACAAGATAAGATTTTACCAAGGAGACTTGGGTTTCTTAGTAGGCTTTTGCCTTTAGGAGATGAGATTTTACCAAGGAGACTTGGGTTTAAAAAGGTAGGTTAAACCTTTTGAAAAGTGTTTGGGAAGTTGTATGATTTTGCTTTTGTAGCATGATTTATGGAGAAGATAAGCACGACTTATCTTATTGTCTGAGATTGAATAGACTCTTAGAGTGACATGACTCTTAAGAAGACACTGGATTGATTTGGACGACTACTCATAAGACGTGCTCTTTGGATGGATGGTAGGAGCAATTTAGCTTTTTTTGACAAGCATTTTGAAGGATATGCTCCTAATGAATGATAAGGGCTACTTTGCTGCTTGAGCTAAGAGACGTGACGGATGATTTGATAGAAGATGATTCGAAAGGCTGTCCCTAATGAGGGATCAGCCGAAAGATGATGACTTAAGATGATATGCCTTTAATGTGGGACAAGGGCTTAAGGAATAGAATGATTGGTTCAAGATGATTTTTCTCTTCTTTTTAGCTCTAACTTTTGCTCGAGCCACCCTTCTAGGTTTTCAACTTAGCGAGCTAATCAATGAATTTTGGCATTTAAATATTACCATGATTTGGGTTACTACTGTCCTTTATCTTGGGATTTTGACCTTTGTCTAGACCTTTTCATTGAATCTTGGTCCATAGAGAAACCTTGTGAGGACATTGGGTCCATTTTGAAATTGCCCCTTGTTGAGGTGTCTTTTTTTATTACCCAAAAGTGCAATGGGTAACTTTATTGGATTGTTTTTAGCTATGACTACTTTAACTGAAAAGATCACCACTTAGTGTTCTTTTTTATTTTGATCATCCTTTGGTCAGGATCTGATGAAGCGGTTGCTGATGCGAGCATAAGAATATCTTAAGTCTTGATTGTTCCAAATCATGGTGGATTTCATGGTAAAATGCAAATGCTTGCCAAAATTCATTGATTTTTTTTTTATTTTTTTTTTGATTTTTTTATCAGATTAAACTAGAAAGATGAGAATAGAGAAGTGTATGAATAATATTGCAAAAAGAGAATATAGTACAAAGACTCGGACTTATAAATGACAAACTCATACTCGAATTTGGATTTTGAACATGGACTCTGACTCAATTTGGACTTGGACTCTAAATATGGACTCAGACTCAATTCGGACTTGGACTTGGACTCTAAATATGGACTCAAACTCGATTTTGGATTTGGACTTGGACTCAATCTCAGACAAGTCAGATTAGTTGAGCTTGAACTCCTCCACAACATGTTACTTGGGCAGAGGTGAGGTGAGATGGGGTCTGTTTTCCACTTTGGTGAAGATCCATAGGAACATGGCTTCAAGTTTGAAAAGGAAGATGAGATCGAGGCATATCGGTCTTAGCCTCAAAGGTCATAGGGTTCAGATTCTTCATCACTATTCAGATTGGTGGTGGAGAATTCAGGCTGAAATGATCTGCTTGGGATGTAATCTTCAACCCTGGATGCAGTTGCCACCAAAGCTTTGAAGGTGGGCAGATATTGGGTTAGCAAATGGGCTTGGTAAGCTAGGAGTAGGTTCTTGACAAGGATGTCCACCTGTTCTTGTTCGGTTGATCTGCTTACCATTTGAGCAGCTTTAGCCCTCTACCTTGTAAGGAATATGGAGAAAGACTCATTTGCAAGCTGTTTGGTGGTTTCCAAGTCACGCCTAGTGACATCCACTTCACTATTGTAATGATATTGCTTGATAAAGGCTTGATAGATATCATTCCAGGTCCTTTTCTGGCTTTTATCTAGTGAAAGGAACCATCTCAATGCTGCACTAGTTAATGATTGTTGGAACAGTTGTGCAAGGAGCTCGTTGTTAAGTCCCAAAGGCTGCATTACCCCCACATATATCATCAGATGGGTCTTGGGGCAAGTAGTTCCATCAAATTTCTCAAGTTCAGGCATTTTAAATTTGGGTGGACGTTTAGTATCAGGGAACAGGGCTAAGTTGTCCACATCAATCAGGTTATTGCTGTGCTTTAAGGATTTGATGGCTTTCTCCATCGCTTTAAATTTATCCATGAATGTTCTCAAGTCCGGGTGAGAGAAAGCTTCCTCCCTTTGAAAAGGATTCACATGAGATGAAGTAACAGGTTGGGTAATGATATTTGGAACCTCACTGGTTTGAGGGGCACTAGTAACATCCTTTCCCTTGTCTGTAAGGTCAATGGTTATTTTGGATGATGATGTTGTGTTATTATGGGTTTGGGCCAGAACAAGATTGGCCTGGTTCAGATTTAGGGTGGTCTAGTCCAAAGCTGTGTTTGGATTAGTCGGTTTGAGGCTAGCTTGATTAACCATGGCTCGTACTTCTTCGATGATGGATTGCCTTTATTCCTCAAATTAGGCTTGTTGAGCATTCAGAATTGCTTGAAAATTCTCCTCTTACTTTTGAAGGAGATTGGTCATGAATGTGGTCAGGGCAGCCATGTCAGTTGGATCAACCATTGGTACCTTTAAGTAAAAAAGAAACCTAATAAGTGATTGGTGAGGATATGGAAAGATGATGAGAGTAAGAGTATACAGACTCTAGGGGAAAAGGATCCCTTATGGTTTTGTGGGCCAATTGTCATTGGGCTTTGAGTATGATGGGTCAAAGGTATTGGGCTTTGGGTTTTTGCCAAGCTCCTGAGCTTAGGATTGTATATTGTACCAAAGGTATTGGGTTTTGATAATTTCCTTAGGTAAGATGGGCCAATGTTTTGGGCTTAGGGTTGCATGTTGTGCCAAATATATTAGGCTTTAAAATTTATGGGGAGAAGGTAATTAGGTCAAAGTGAAAGTGTTTGACCCTTCTTCGGTTCAAGGTTCCACTTAAAATGAATACATGTTGTGCAATATGGATGCATGATGAAGATGCAAATGTGTAAGGATTTTTCTTTTATGGAACATACAACCTAAAATCAGGTTCTAATTTCATTACATGAAAAGGTAAGGGTGGCTTGAATTGGGTACCCGTCACAATAGAGTAACGATATACCTAACCACATATGAGTCAATAAGCCTTACGTGGGTCCAGCGGTACATGCATACTCATTACACCTCTAAAAAGGATTTAAAGGATGCGTCGCGGGCTGGATGATTTCACTATCGGCGAATAGACCCAAGGAGGATTACTCACTCAATGTTACTTTCTATCCATTGTTTTCCTAGGAAACTAAGGTTTAGGACAAAAAGTCCATATGTAATGATGCATGAAAAGCTATTTTGAACTTAAAGCCAAACTTCGTTGTGTTACCAAAAGTAATCTACTTTTATCTTTTATTTGAAAAAGATTTAATTGTCCCCAGTGGAGTCGCCAACTGTGAGGCCTCGCCCGAGCACCGACCTGACCCGCTAAGGGAATCAAAATGCTCTTCAGGAGAAACTCCACGATTGGAACCCGCTATGAGTTCTGGAAATTAGATTTTGTATTTTGGCATTTAAAGGGAGTCGCCACTTTAATTTTGTTTTTTTTTATTTGAAAAAATTAAAGGAAACCCAAATGAAATTGACTCCAAATTATTTATCTTATCCCAATGGAAAATCACTAATCCACGAGTGACCAAAGAGGGCTCAGGGATCAGGTTATGGTAATAACAGTTTAACGAAAAAAGTCATTTAGTTTGGCTAGAAGTGCAAAATAAGTTTATGTAAATATGATTTTCATGTATGAACAGGAGTGAAAAATGATTAATGAAACAATTATTAATAATGCAAATATTATATGAATGACAGGTTATAAAGGAATAAACAGAAATAAATCATAAAACAAATAAGACAGAGAGGATCTTTTCTCTAGCCCTTATGGGTACTAGGAAAAGTACATATTCCTCAATTAATTTAATATAAAGATAAAGAAAATATAAATCAAATAAAAGACACACAGATATGAAAGGGGAAATATTATTTAAAATATTTTGAAGTTGATGCCTTAAAGATTGGCATGCTTGCTTATCCCTTTGAATGTGAATTAAACCCTACGCAGTTCTTCCTTCTTGCGAAGGAGGGGTTTTACTCAAAAGTGGTTTTCATTTATTAATTTAATTCAGATTTTAAATTAATAAGATTTAGATCTTTTCAGTTTTAAACCTAAATAAGATGTAGTAAGATGAATTTTAGATCTGAATTTAGAATTGTAAAATGCAAGAGAAAGGAATTATACCTTTGTTTATCTTGGCTTTCTCGTAGACGGGATAAGATTAACTCTGGATCTGAGCTCCACTTCGTATTTAGGAACTCAAAACAAAATAATAACAACTTTGAATTAAAATAATTTTGGTGGGTGATGGATTTGGATATAGAAAAAGTGATTTCAGTGTATCGAAATTGAAAGAGCTTTAAGTATCGAAGATGCATTTTCAGATTCTCCCTCTCTCCTCCTTCTTGAAGGGAGGAGGGGCTATTTATATAGAAGAGGTGGAGAGGAAACGAGTAGCACCAGAGGCGACACCATAGGAGTGTCGGCGGCACATGCGACATGCCGGCCACCATGGCGACACACCGACGGTGCCACATGCTGTGCAGCACACTTGGCATGCTGCCCACTTGGGTGACACCAAAAGCGTGCCGCCCAGGCGGTTTCTGGTCAAGCTTAGTTTGGTTCACCTGGATCGACCCAATTTTGCACTATTTTGGTCGATTTTAGCCCGTTTCTGATTTGATTTGTGCTCGGTTTGATTCTATGGGTTCGTAATTCAAAATCGATCATCTGGAGGTGCAATTTTAAGGGTTCACACCTATGTAATTCCTTGGTGACTTAACTAACATGTTCAAGTTAACAATTACGTTGCTAAATATTATTAATGCAATTTCCAATTCCACAATTAGATGGATTGGAATTAGACAAAACATGTGTAATGTCAACCTTCTTATATGCAAAATCCACCTTATTGCATTGATGGTGAAAAAGTCAACTCTTTGAGCGTTGATGAAAAATGAATATCTATCACCAAGGGTGGGCAACCATTCTAGCACCATACCTAAGAAACAACAACCTCTGTGGCCCACGAAAATGAAGCAAATTCTAAGAGAATCAAAATTAATTAGTAATCGGCAATACTTTTTTTTTTCTAAAAAAAAATCCTTAAACCTTTAAGAGCACAAAATATTGATGAAAAAGAAGCCAACAATTCACTCCTCCTTGGAGAACTTGGAGGAGTTGGATAGCATGGAGTATTCACTATGTTTCTCATAGTCATGTCAACATTCGAAATTTCATCGTAAAATTTTCACCAATAGAAGGAGAAATGGAGAGAAAATATGTTTAAAGAAATAAAAAACTATCAATCTTGTAACACATACTTCTAAGTTCTAAATGATTTATTTTGACAAAAAATAAGAAGTACCTATTGATTCACCGTATGATTAATATTGTCTAATCCACTCAAATTTTTCTAGCCTATGGAATTCTTTGACGGCTTAACTAACACATTCAAGTTAACAATTATGTTGTTAAATATTATAGATGCAATTTTCAATTCCACAATTAGAGGGATTGAAATTAGAAACAACATACCTAATGGCAACCTTCTTATATGCAAATTCCATCTTTTGGCGTTAATGGTGCAAAAATCAATTCTTTCCGCATTGGTGAAAAATAGATATCTATCACTAAGGGTGTGCAACCATTCTAGCACCATACCTATGAAACCACGACCTAAAAAACAACCTATGTAGTCCACGAATATGAAACAAATTCTGTAAGAATCAAAATTAATTGGTAATCGACAATACGTGATTTTTTTCTAAAACATAATAAAAAAAACTTAGACCTTTTAGAGCATAAAAAGATCAATGAAAAACAAGACAACAATTCACTTTGTCTTGGAGAGCTTGGAGGAGTTCGGCAGCAAGGAGGATTCACTATGTATCCTTTATTCGAGGCAACCTTTGTAATTTCGTCGTAGATTTTTTCTCATATATAAGTAGAAATGGGGAGAAAAACTATTAAAAAAAAAAAAACAAGAAACTATGAATTTTGTAACACATACTTCTAAGTTTTAAATGGTTTTTTTTGACAAAAAATAAGAAGCACCTATTGATTCCCTGTATGATTAATAATGTCTAATCCACTAAAATACATCTAGCCTATGGAATTCCTTGGCAGCTTAACTAACATGTTCAAGGTAACAATTACGTTATTAAATAGTATAAAAGCAATTTCCAATTCCATAATTAAAGGGATTGGAATTATAAATAACATACCTAATATCAATCTTCTTTTATGCAAAATTCACCTTTTTGCATTGATGGTGCAAAAGACAACTCTTTCAGCATTGGAGAAAAATGGATATCAATCTTCAAATAATGGGCAACCGTTCCAGCACCATACCTATGAAACCAAGACCCAAAAAGCAACCTCTGTGGCCTACGATTATGAAGTAAAATCTATAAGAATAAAAATTAATTATTAATGAACATTACGTGATTTTTTTTCTAAAAAATAATAAAAAAAAACTTAGACCTTTTATAGCATAAAATATCGATGAATGACAAGACAACAATCCACTCTGCCTTGGAGAGCTTGGAGGAGTTAGGTAGCATTGATGATTCACTATGTATCCCTTAGTCAAGGCAACCTTTGCAATTACATCGTAGATTTTTCCTCCAATAGAAGGAGAAATGGAGAGAAAAACATGTTTAAAAAAAAATAAAAACTATCAATCTCGTAACAGATACTTGTAAGTTTTAAATGGTTTATTTTGACAAAAAATAAGGAGTACCTATTGATTCTTCATATGATTAATATTGTATAATCAACTCAAATCTATCTGGCCTATATAATTCCTTAGTGGCTTAACTAACTTGTTCAAATAAACAATTACGTTACTAAATATTATTGATACAATTTTCAATTCCATAATTAGATGGATTAGAATTAGAAACAACATACCTAATGTCAACGTTCTTATATGCAAAATCCATCTTATTGCACTGATGGTGAGAAAATCAACTATTTCAGCGTCGGTAAAAAATGGATATCTATCACTAAGGGTGGGCAACCATTCTAACACCATACCAATGTAACCACGACCCAAACAACAACCTTAGTAGCCCAAGAATATGATGCAAATTCTACAAGAATCAAAATTAATTTTGAATCAACATTACGTGATATTTTTCTAAAAAATAATTAAAAAAATAGAGCATAAAATATTGATGAAAGACAAGACAACAATCCACTTTGTCTTTGAGAGTTTGGATGAGTTGGGTAGCATTGAGGATACACTATGTATCCCTTAGTCGAGGCAACCGTTGCAATTTCATCGTAGATTTTTTTCTCCTATAGAAGGAGAAATGGAGAGAAAAACTTGTCTAAAAAAACAAAAAAACTATTAATCTTGTAACACATATTTTAAGTTATAAATAGTTTTTTTTTTTTGACAAAAAATTAGAAGTACCTATTGATTCTCGGTATGATTAATATTGTTTAATCCACTAAAATACATTTAGCCTATGGAATTCCTTGGCAACTTAACTAACATGTTCAAGTTAAAAATTAAGTTGTAAAATATTATAGATGCAATTTCCAATTCCAAGATTAGAGGGATTTGAATTATAAACAACATTCCTAATGTCAACCTTCTTATATGAAAAATCCACCTTTTTGCATTAATGGTGCAAAAGTCAACTCTTTCATCATTGAAGAAAAATGGATATCAATTACCAAATGGTGGGCAACTATTCCAACAACATACCTATGGAACCACGACCTAAAAAGCAACCTCTTTGGCCCATGAATATCAAGTAAAATCAGCAAAAATAAAAATTAATTGTTAATCAGCAATACATAATTTTTTTCTAAAAAAAAAAAAAAAACTTAGACCATTTAGAGATTAAAAAATTGATGAAAGATAAGACAACAATCCACTTTTCTTTCGAGAGCTTTGAGGAGTTAGGTAGCATTGATGATTAACTATGTATCCCTTAGTCGAGGTAACTTTCGCAATTATGTCATAGATTTTTTATCCTATAGAAGGATAGATGGAAAGAAATTTGTTTTAAAAAAATAAAAACTATCAATCTCGTAGCACATACTTCTAAGTTCAAAATGGTTTATTTTGCCAAAAAATAAGAATTACCTAATGATTCTCCTTATAATTAATATTGTCTAATCCACTCAAATCTATCTAGCCTATGTAATTCTTTGGTGGCTTAACTAACCTGTTCAAGTTAATAATTACGTTGATAAATATTATTGATACAATTTCCAATTTCACAATTAGATGGATTGGAATTAGAAAAAAAAACATACCTAATGTCAACTTTCTTAAATGCAAAATCCACCTTATTGCATTGATGGTGCAAAAGTCAACTCTTTTAGCGTTGGAGAAAAATGGATTTCTATCACCAAGGGTGGGCAACCATTCCAGCATCATACCTAGGTCTATGCAAATGGTCGGTTTGGTTCAAAATCGAATCGAACTGAAAAACCAAAAAAACTAAACCTATATTTTACATAAACCGAACTTTGTATAAAACCGAACCAAACTGAAAAAATTTGATTCAACTCGGTTTGGTTAATCGGTTTCACCTTTTTTTTTTTATAAAAACTATTGTGAACCCTGAATTTTGCACCGTCTGAACCCTCGGACATACGAGTAAGTCTCGGAAGCTGAAACGGGCAAGAAAGGGTCGAAAAATCAGACGAACCAGCCTTGTCTGACCTGGAGGACCGCACAGGGTCCCCCAGGGACCGCACATTGCACAGGCTGTGTGCGGTCCCAAAAAGAGCCTGTGTGGTCATGGTTATTATGTGCGGTCCTGTTTTTCCTGTGCAGTCCAGAATGGCCCGTGTGCAGTCCCAAGAAGTCTGTGTGTGGTTTTGAGCTTCAAAATGCCAAATTCCACATTGGAAAAAGTTAAATACTTCCCTAGCTGCTATTCCTATATAAACTACCCCCCCCCCCCCCCCCAACTCATTTCCACACAACTTAACACACTTAACTAGCTAAAATCAAACCTAATTGGTTAAAAGCTAGCTTTTTTCAAAGGCTTGGTTCGAAAGAGCTGCCTTTTAGTTCAAATCTTTTCTTTTGTTGGGTGATTGTTTGTGGGTTCTCTCAAGCCAGTTCGAGAGAGTCCTAAGAGCCATCCTAGTAGCCATTAGGAGGCTTTGGTTCCGCCGAGTCAAGTCAAGGTGGAATTGCGATCCGGTCGCCCGCTCCGTCCATACGTCCCCAAGCCTGGTCATCAAAAGGTATTTATTTTCTTCCTTTTTCATTTATTTATTTATTTATTTGTTTTGAAGTTTGTTTTTCTTCTTTGTTGTTTTGTTTGCTTTTGTTTTCTTTT
>CATKHJ010830094.1:0-29066 GCA_949750685.1 Vernicia montana
TATATATATATATATATATATATATATATATATATATATATATATATATATATATATTTGAATAGAAAGATCAATCACATTATATACAAGTTGATTCTAAAGAAAACATTATGAATATTTAAAATTTGAGATATTTATTAAGAGATTTCAAACTCAAATGCTGAATAAAAGTAAAAAAGAATTTATAGGAAATAACTAGAGATTTATTACTCTTATTATATAGCTTATTTAAATTTGAATATTAAAACATTGCCAACAATTAATCTAAATTATAGAAAGAAAACAAACACATTAAAAAGGAAAAAAAAAAAAAAAAAACTAGTGTACGATGTTAATATGTGTAATCTGGTTAGTTTTCTCATCATTTTTAAGGATGTGAGAATGAGAAATTTCATATTTGAATCTTTCAAATCACAAAAAGTTATCACCAATTTAGTGAGAGATGTTAAAAGAAAGAATTACTCATGTTGTGTAGCTTATAATATTATTTCGGTTCATTAGACTTTTAATAAATAAATAAAACCTAGTGTACGATTGCTAAATTTGAAGTAATTTATCAATTATATAGTAGTGTGACCTACGTATAGAAACCAACAAAAAAAAACTATAATGAAAAAAAAAAGCAAAAAATAAATAGTATATATATAGACCCACCAATAGGGCCAATAATCACAAATCTTAGACACATACAGAGAGGGCCATATATAATATGAATTCATGAGATTGTGTTTGGGACATAAGAATTTCTCTGAATTAACATTTCAGAGCCTAAAAAGCCACATTTTTTATGCTTTCAATATGTTTCATAATATTTGCATATGATTATTTACTTTTTCACTTGAAGAAGATAAAAAAAAAAAAAAAAAAAAAAAAGATTCTAATTTTGTAGCCAATAATAATGAAACAAGGAAGGTAGGTAGGGTTCCTAAACTCATTAAAAAGTTTAAAGGTCTTTGGTAGACATCATGCATGGCACAAATTGGAAGTTAAGCTTTACCAACCTTAATTAATTACTATGGCCAGTGATTCAAATTAATTAAAAGCTAATTAACTATACTACTATATGGATTATATATTTATAATCATGGGATGTTAAATTAATTAATTAATTAAACACCTATCTCCAAACAACTTTCCAATTGTTAAAAAAAAAGCCATCTTTTATATGCTTTTTAATTACCTTGATGACTACGTACTGTGAGACCAACACAAACTAAAAACGAAAAGTAAAAGTTGCATGTGATTATTCATCAATTTGCTTCTTTCTAACGTTTGGCCTCTGTTTACTTTACAAAATAAAGCTCTCTTTTTTTATGTTTGCGGGTGGTATGGTAAATTTTAACCCAACTTGTAAATTCTTTCTAGTTTGTGGATATAAATTCAACTTATAACTCGTTGAAATTTACATAAAATCTGAAATGATTTAAATTCGTTGAGAATTAATTCGCAAGTCAATCTCTATAATAATTTATTGATTAAAAATATGCAACTCATTGAAATTCTTTCTTCAAATCATCCCAATAAATAATTTAACACATTTATAATTCAAAATAATCTGGCTCGAATTTTTTGTTAACTCTATTTAGAAGCAAATATGGCAAATCCTACCCCAACCTATAATTCACCCGAATCAGCATATAAACCAAAACGATCCGAACATGCAGTTTATTATTATTAAATACTCGCAATTAGATGAGATTTAAAAATTGATTGCTATACACTTAATATAAGGAAGTATTTTTTTAGGCTATATTTGCACGCCGTAATGAAATATAATCAAATGCATTTTTTTAATTTAAACATTATACTATAAATGTATTTGTATTACATATAATTACAGTGTAATAAATACAAGCTGAATTATTAAAAGTGATTCCTATATATATTGTAAAACAGGATGTATATACACCGAGTGTTTTAAATAAACTCTTCATCTCAATTATCTTCAGTCATCACTCATCATCAATGGTCACTAGAAGATGGTCATTTTTAATATGGATTTTTCTCCAAAAAGTTTCATTTAAAATTTATGTATTTTTTGGACTTTTTATTAATTTAAATCAATTCAAATTGAGTATTGTGTCAAATCTAAAAAATCCCATTCAAATAGGGTCAAACAAATTAGTAAATCAATCAAATTTAGATTATTTTAAATTTTATGTGAGTTTAAATAGGTTGGAATTAAGTTAATATTTGTTACCATAATATTATATTTTGAAATAAACTTAATACTTCTCAATGTAGTCTAATAATTAGAAAACAAGCTTCAATTGATTTTCAACATCACAATCAAACAATAGAAAGTCAAATTTTTCACAAAATATTTTTTTTCAAGAAAATACTTTCACATGCAAGTTCTTTCCCACGAATTAAATTAAGCCTTGATTCCGATTTTTTTTTTTTTTTCTTTTCTTTTGAAGGATAAATAGGTCGTAAACTACATAATGGGATAACTTCTTTTATTGAATTGATATATAAATTAATATGATTAAAAATAACAGGTTAGGTTGAATTTAGTCATACATATACCTAAGTAGAGCTAAAACTTTTAAACCTAATCTAAACCCATGTGGTCCAATTATTCAAGTTATAATTTGTTCAAAATAGACCAATTTTGAAGATAAGTTCCAACCGAAATAGTTTAAGTACTTGGTATAAAAACCCTTATCCAAGCATTGTATTTTAGTCATGCCGGTCCCTAACTTCATAAAGATATTTTACTAATAGAAGTGAAAGGAAAATTCTTGGCTATACGATGACTATATTCTTATTTCTTACATCTAAATTAATGGATGAAAATATATTTAATTAATATGAATTATGAAAAATTTTTACCTACATTGAGTATATAAATTTATCTCATATACTAAATCAATGAGTGATAAAATATATTTATAATTTTCTTATTCAGTGAAAATACATAAATACTCTTTTTTGTTTCATATGTTATTATCACATTGAACAGATGTATATAAAATATATAAATACTTTTTTTTATTTCATATGTTATTATCACATTGGACATCTAGTGTATACAAATACTTACTCAAAGTAAAAAATGGGTCTGGTAGAACAAATTAAATTGAATTATTTCAAGTTAATTACAATGTCATTAGATTCAAACACAATTTAAGCCAGACTAATTTTAAGTTGAATAAATAATTAAATCTTAGATATAAAAATAGTAAACTTTAGACATGAGGTGATCCTTTAATATGAACATGTCTCGATTGTGGTCAGATAATTTTTCTTTAAAAAAAATTCGATGGTACCTTTTTTTTTTTTTTTTTTTTGGTTCGGCCAAGCCATTTCATTAGTTCTAGTCAAGTTTAGATGTGTGTATGAATTAGGTTATATCCTTTAACCCAAGGCCAAAATCGGTCCCATCGATTTCATGTTGTTGTAAGATTATGTATTTCAAAAAGTCATTTCCTCACCTTTATTTTCCTTATCTTTGACTAAGTAATTTTCAAAACTGAATTCTATTATTTTGTAACGTTACTTTTCTGTTACAATTCCAATTCCTATTTTTATGCAATTAATATGTAACTGTTTGTTTAAGCAACGTTCCAATTTTTCTACTATTTATATACATGTGTTTTGCTAAAGCTTAATACACAAAGGAAAATAATATTTGCTATTTTTTTCTTTGCTGGGTTTATAAAAATTTAAAAAAAAAAAAAATTCTTGTTGTTCCTGCTATCTAGTTTCCTAACTAGTGGACCTACTGAATCCTCGGGAATTACGTTGTAAATCATTAAGGATAGTGCTCACTTTATAGGCCTTAGGTTTATAATTATTTATATTGTTATCATCAACAATCTTAAGAATTTAATGGATCCTAACGCTTCTACTCCTGCTATTGTTGATGATGTTGCTGGCACCCTTCCTCCCGGAGGTGCTCCATCTGTTATTGTTGGTGTCAATGGTGTTGTCCCTACTACTGTTGGATTTAACACTATGGCTGTTGTGTCACCTTCAATTCCTGCTGATGTGCTCTTCTCCAAGCCCTTCCCTGACATCTCTAAAATTAAAGTTTTTGATGGTCAAAACTTCAAAAGATGGCAGGAAAGATTTTTTCATTTCTGGATATTCATTACGTTGCATGGGCACTTTCTGAAGCAAAAACTAATACCAATTCAGATGCTTGGACTCATGCTAATAAGGTATGTAGACACATAATTATTAGCACTCTTTCTAATGAATTGTTTGATGTCTACTGCCCCTACAAAAAAGCCAAGGAAATATGAAACTCTATGATTGTGAAATACACTGTTAAAGATGCTGGAAAACAGAAGTTTGTAATTGGTAACTTCTATCGATGGGAGATGAAGGATGACAAAGACATCAAGATACAGATCAACGAATATCACAAACTTCTTGAGGACCTAAAGGCATAAAGTATTACCTTATAAGAAGAATTTGTAGCTGGACCACTAATTGAGAAATTGCCTAACTCTTGGAAAGATTACAAAAATCAATTGAACCACAAGCATAGGCAGCTATCACTTTCAGACTTGATCACCCACATCATTATTGAAGATATCAACTGCTGTAAGGAACTCAAAGTTGCCAAAGCAAGAGAATTGGTATCAAAGGAAAATTTGGTGCAAGACAAGACTCACAATAAAAGATATGAAAACAAAATTCATAATTCTGATCACATACCCAAAGTTGTTAAGTCCACTACCTTTAAGAAAAAGGGAAGTTGTTTTGTTTGTGGAAAGTCAGGTTATCATGCACCTCAATGCAGAAAAAGAGTGAGAAATGATAATCCTTCTAAATCAAAGGCAAACTTAGTTGAAAGAGATGACATTATTATTGCAGCCATTTTTTAGGCTAATCTTGTGGCAAATGTAAAAGAATGGGTGGTAGACTTTGGTGCTACCAGTCATATTTGTGAAAACAAAAATGCTTTTACCTCCTACACGTCAGTAAGAGATGGAGAATAACATGTTTATCTTAGTGATTCTCGAACTGCAAATGTTCTTGGTAAAGGAAAAGTTCTTCTCAAGCTTACATCTAGCAAGACCTTGGCACTTAATGAAGTACCTTATGTACCTAATATTATTTTTTGTCATTATAATCTTGTCAGATTCAAATGACACCTTAACTTCAACTTTTCCCAATAGAGTCACAAAAATTAAATTTGCTCTAATAATAGGTACATGAAATACTTCATTAAGTGCCAAGGTCTTGCCAGATGTAAACTTGAGAATAACTTTTCATTTAGCAATAACATTTGCAGTTCGAGAATCACCAAGATAAACATGTTCTTCTCCATTCCCTATTGAAGTGTAGGAGGTAAAAACATTTTTGTTTGCACAATTATGTCTGGTAGCACCAAAGTTTACCATCCATTATTTCACATTGGCCACAAGATTAGCCTGATAAATGACCATAGCAATAATGTTATGTCCTTCAACCAAATTTGCCTTTGGTTTAGGAGGATTATCGTTTCTCACTCTTTTTCTGTATTGAGGTGCATGATGACTTGACTTTTTACAAACAAAACAACTTCCCTTTTCTTAAAGGTAGTGGAGTTAGCAACTTTGGATATGTGATCAAAGTTATGAGTTTTGTTTTCATACTTTTTATTGTGAGTCTTGCCTTGCACCAAATTTGCCTTTGATGCCAATTCTCTTCCTTTGACAACTTTGAATTCCTTGCGATTGGTATCTTCAATAATGCTGTGGGTGATCAAGAGTGACAATTATTTGATGATATTATACTCCATAATTATTTTAATATTTCTATCTTAAAATATTTAACGTGTATATTTCTATCTTAGTATGGTTCCATAATATTAATTCCTTATCAATTGTATAATTCATTTTTAGTTCATTATAATGTATTTCATAAATTTGATTAAAAAAAATAATTTGTAAGGTCAACACAAGTAATTAAATAAATTTAGGATCATATAGATTAGTATGTTTCTTTATATATGAACATGACATTATAGTAAAATTACAAGGAGAACTATAGGTAATCTCTAAAAACATTATGTTTTTTTTTTTTCCTTTCTTTCTGAGAGCCTTATATTTGTATATGTTTTTTTATTCGACAAAACATTATTTCTTCCTGATTATTAATAAGTCACTCATGTCCATTTTAAATAATATAATAATAAATAGCTTGAATATTAATATTTAAATATTACTTTTTTCAATTTTAATATATTGAGTATAATTAAAATTATTAATTTATTAAATTTAAAGTAGAATAATAATATTTTAAAAAATTTAAATACAATTAAAAGTTTATAAAATTGATTTTTTTATTAGGTCATAATATAACAATATTTAGTGGAATAAAAATAGACGTCTATTATATATATACAAATAAACTTAATATTTCTCAATGTAGTCTAATAATTAGAAAACAAGCTTCAATTGATTTTCAACATCACAATCAAACAATAGAAAGTCAAATATTTCACAAAATATTTTTTTTCAAGAAAATACTTTCACATGCAAGTTCTTTCCCACGAATAAAATTAAGCCTTGATTCCGATTTTTTTTTTTCTTTCCTTTTAAAGGATAAATAGGTCGTAAACTACATAATGGGATAACTTCTTTTTTTTTCATAACTTTTATTGAATTGATATATAAATATGATTAAAAATAAGGTTGAATTTAGTCATATACCTAAGTAGGGCTAAAACTTTTAAACCTAATCTAAACCCATATGGTCCAATTATTCAAGTTATAATTTGTTCAAAATAGACCAATTTTGAAGATAAGATCCAACCGAAATAGTTTAAGTACTTGAGATAAAAACCTTATCTTATCCAAACATTGTATTTTAGTCATTCTGGTGCCTAACTTCATAAAAATATTTTATTAGTAGAAGTGAAAGAGAAATTCTTATTTATACGATGAGTATATGTTTATCTCTTACATCTAAATTAATGGATGAAAATACATTTAATTAATATGAATCATATATTTATAATTTTCTCATTTAGTGAAAATATACAAATACTCTTTTTTTTATTTCATATGTTGTTATCACATTGGATAGGTGTATACATTTAGTGTATAAGAATACTTGCTCAAAGTAAAAAATGGGTCAGATGGAACAAGTTAAATTGAATTATTTCAAATTAATTGCAATGTTATTAGATTCATACACAATTTAAGGCAGATTAATTTTAATTTGAATAAATAATTAAATCATAGATATAAAAATAGTAAACTTTAGACATGAAGTGATCCCTTGATATGAACAGGTCTCGATTGTGGTCAGATAAATTTCTTTTAAAAAAATTCGATGATACCTTTTTTTTGGTTCGGCCAAGCCATTTCATTAGTTCTAGTCAAGTTTAAATGTGTGTATGAATTAGGTTATATCCTCTGACTCTAACCCAAGGCCAAAATCGGTCCCATCGATTTCGTGTTTGGGTCTGATTTCATCCAGGCTAGTCACGAGTCAGGTTTGATACGTGTCATATATATATATTTTTAGAATTCATGTCATATATTTTTTAGAATATGCTTGAATTGAATCATTTCAAGTTGCAGGTTGGATTACACATAAGGTTAAATTGTAAAAGAAAAAATTTCAAATTGATGAGGGACAAAAATGGTCAATAATGTGTTGGGTCTAAATTAATTATAAAGCCTACTATGATATAATATTAATGCAAAATATGAAAAGATGAAAACTGAATGAAAGGCCCATTAGGAAAAAGTCCAGAAGGTCATTCTTTACCACACTAAGACGAAGATATCATTTCGCCCAATACCAAGGCTCTTCGCTCTCCTTTCAATAAATGCAGCTTGTTCAGCAAATTTCATTTATGAGCTGAGGTCACAAAACACTTACGTCATATTACTTTTGTCAGAAGAAAGTCATACTTATACGGCGTATCCACGCCTACACCTACACCCACTACCTGCCATTTGACAAGGATAATGACAAGTGCAGATCTTATCTTTTAGAGTTTAAGCATCGACTCCATCAATCAAAAGATATATTACATTTCCCCCATTTACCCTTTAACCTAAAGGGCTTGGGGCCTATAAAGGGAAAGAATGAAATCATAAATGAGGTCAGATTGAACTCTATACATCTCTTATCTCTTTTCTTCTCACAAAGATAGAACTAATACTAACTTGAACGTCGGAGGCTCTTCGCCAGGTAACCAGCCTGGCCCTCTTAACTTTATTCATTTATTGCAGGATCATTGAATCAAAACACAACAATAGAGATTCAGCCCAAAATAAAATACTTGTTGATTTAATACTCATCAAATTGGTGCCGTCTGTGGGGATCGTTGGCTGATCTCTTTGTTAAGTCAAAGCAACCATGACTCGTTCTGATCCAAACGATGTTCCAAGCCCTACTCACTCTCAATCATCCCCTCCACCCACAAACACTTAAACTCCTCCAACCATTAATTTAAATGCTTCCTTAGAAGCACTAAGTACATTAATAGCCCAACAAACCCCTCCTGGTCTTAGTACTACTCCTCATACTACCTTTAACCCAGACCTCACCCCTGCACTACAGCTTTTAAACGTTCTTACCTCTGCTGTACAAGCTGCTCAGCAACAACAGAAAACACCTCTAGGTCAAAATGACAGTATTGTTCCTGAAACAACGCAGAAGGGGACAACGCAACAACTGAATTTTGAGGGTCAGATTGGGAAAGATCCCATACTGACTGAAGATCACGTAGTAACGAGAGGAGCAGGGGAGAGAATAAGATCAGAAGTAGCACGTGTAGAAAGAGGAGACTTGCCAATAGAAGATGAAGATGCAGAGCATGCAGGGATATCTCCGCCTATGAGAGAACGTCTGCATAGGCATGATAGAGGAAGGTATGATAGAGAAGACAAACGTTCTCATACTCATGATAGAGATGATGCGGAGCAAAGTGGAACGAAGAATAGTCAGAGAAGGGGGAGATCTAGAGAGAAGGATAATATGAAGGGACATTCTAGAAAAAAAGGGCGAAGAAGTAACGAATCTGAATCTAGTTCTTCTTTGCTTAAAGGGAACCAGGGAGCAACCAGTCAAGGAGAAGAAGTGGAGATAAGAACAGACTGAACAAATTTCTAGAAGAATTCGCTAAAGATGGAAATCAGAAGGGAATAGATAAAAGTATGAAACTAGCCCCTTTTGTTAAATCCATCGGTAATTACCGTATGCCTGGCAAATTCAAACCACATTCGCTCAAAAAGTATAATGGCGAAGCAGAACCCAGAGTCCATATTATGGATTATAAACATGTTGTTGAACTCCAGACAATGAGTGACGAAGCACTATGTCGAGCTTTTCAAAGTTCATTGGAGGGCGCAGCAACTAGATGGTTTGATTCATTAAAGGATGAGAGTATAGCCTCCTTTGGTCAGTTGGCAACTGCCTTTATACATCGCTTTGCCTCCAGCATTCCAGTAGAGAGAAAGACTCAGTATCTTGAATCAGTTACACAAAGAGAGAATGAGCCTTTAAGAGATTACATGGCTCGATTTAACAGAGAAGCTCTCAAAGTTACTCAACTTGATCAAAACAGAGCAGTCGAAGCTTTGCAAAATGGTACGTCTCATACTGATTATTTTAAAGCATTATGCAGACACACTCCTCAAACCTTAGAGGATGCTATAGGCATAGCACAGAAATATATAAGACAAGATGATGCCCTCACCTTTAGCCATTTCTCAAAGCGAAAAAAGACAGAAGTGGAAATGCACCCTAAAGAAGTAGCAAAGTCCAAGAAGGGAGAAGCGAAAGAAGTAATAGGCGGAGGAAACAAAGCATCGGGAAGGAAAAGTGGAGGTCAAAATCGAACAAGTAGAGCTCCACCTGATTTTGACATGAGCAAATTCATGCCTCTGAAGGCTAGCCCAGCATAGATATTTGCTATGTTTAAAGATCAAAATATAAGGGTTCGACCACAGCCCATGTACGCCCCGCCAAACAAGAGACATAGAAGTAAGTTTTATCTCTTTCATAATACTCATAGGCACAATACCAATGATTGTAGACAGCTAATCGAGGAAATTGAAAGGCTGATAAACTGAGGGTACTTGAGCAAATTTGTGAAGAAGAATGGTGAAGATAAGGCGGGATCTAGTGGAGACAGAGGGAAGCAAGTGGTAAATGATGGGTCAACTGGCGTTATCCATTGTATTATTGGGAGGCCGACCGAGGTTATTGTAAGCAGTAACAAAGCAAAGACCTTAATGAGAAGAAGAGAGGAGCCCGAATTTGTGTATTATAACAAAACGAAGGTCAGCACTGAAAGACCTGATGGAAGTACACTTCGCATTCCACATGCGGACCCTCTAATCATCTAGGTTGTCATTGCAAACTATGTAGTGAAGCGAATCCTTGTAGATGAAGGAAGTTCAGTCAATTTATTGACAACTAATGCTTATAAGAAAATGGGATTCAAAGAAAGTGACTTGGAGGAAGTAGGAAGTCCAATCCGTACCTTAGACGGAACAGAAATCCCATCTGTTGGAGTAGTGAAGCTGCCGTTTACCGTGGATACAGCTCCTGATAGTATAACTGTAATGGCTACTTTTGTTATAATCAGAATGCAACTTTCTTATAATGCCTTACTTGGTAGACCATTGTTGTATGAGTTGGATGCTTCCACCAACATAAGGCATCTTAGAATGACAATCCTGAAGTTAGAAGGGGGTGAATTCTGTATCTATGGTATATAAGAACAAAGTGAACTCAAACAAGAGAACAAGAAAGCAAGGAGAGATTCGGCTAAAGCACAAGTCGAAGAGGTAGCAGTGACGAAAATAGCTACCTATATACCAAAACAACGAACTGAACCAGTTGAGGAGCTAGAAAAAAATCTGGTAGAAGAAGAAGAACCTGAAAAAATTTTGTTAATTAATTCCTCTTTGGAAGAAAATCAAAAAAGTCAGGTAAGTCAGTTCTTATTGACTAATATTCCTAGTTTTGCCTAGTCTTCAGTAGAAATTGGGGGGGGGGGGGGGGGGGGGGGGGGTGAACCCTGAGGTGATTACTCATCAATTGAATATAAATCCTGCTTATAAACCAGTCAAATAGAAGAAGAGATGCTTCGGTCAAAAGCGACAAATGGTGATTGATCAATAAGTGGATAAATTGATGAAAGCAGGATTTATAAGAGAAGTAATACCCAGATTGGTTAGCTAATGTGGTGTTGGTAAAGAAAGCAAATGGATCATACAGAATGTGTGTGGATTTCACAAATTTGAATAAAACTTGTTCCAAAGACTCATTTCCTCTACCTATGATAAACAAGCTTGTGGACTTCACAGCAGGGTATGGTTTCTTATCTTCTCTTGATGCGAAGCAGGGATATCATCAGATAAAAATGCATTCAGATGATGAGGAGAAGACCTCATTTATAACAGAGAAAGGCATTTATTGTTATACCTCAATGCCCTTCGGTCTGAAAAATGTTAGAGCTACGTATCAGCGCCTTGTCAACATGATGTTTAAAGAACAATTGGGTAAGAATCTTGAAGCATATATTGATGATATAATAGTAAAAAGAAAAACTTTTGAAGTTCATCTACGGGATTTGGCTGAAGTATTAAATGTGATGAATGCATATGGGATGAAGCTCAATCCTGAAAAATGTGCTTTCTTTATACAATGAGGGAAATTTCTAGGATACATGGTTAGTGAGAAGGGGATAGAACCAAATCCAGATAAAGTAAAAGCTATCTTGAATATGACAACCCCTAGAAATATCAAAGAAGTGCAGAGACTGACAGGGTGAATTGCAGCTTTGAGTAGGTTCATGTCAAGATCAGCTGAGAAATACCTTCCTCTTTAAAAAGTTAAGAAAATCTGCTACCTTTGAATGGACAGAGGAGTGCCAGAGTGCATTTTGAGAAATTAAAAGCCTTTTTGAGCTCAAAACAACTTTTAAGTAGACCATTGCCAGGCGAAGAGGTTCTAATCTATCTATCTGCATCCGATAAAGCGATTAGTTCTGTGCTAATCAGGGAAGAAGGGTCAATTCAAAAATCCATCTACTATTTCAGCAAAGTTCTTCAAGGAGCGGAGTTGAATTATTTGTCAATACAGAAGCTGGCATATGCTCTACTTCTCTCCGCCAGAAAATATAAAGTATATTTGCAAGTTTATCAAGGGATAGTGGTGACAGATCAACCTTTACAAAAAGTCTTACATAAACCAGAAACATCTGGGAGAATGCTTTGTTGGTCAGTAGAATTGGGACAGTATGGGCTACAATATAAATCAAGATCAGCAATCAAGGCGCAAGTCTTAGCAGATTTTATATCTGAATGTTCCTTCGATCCTAAACAGAAATTCGAAGAGCAAAATCTTGAGAACACAAATCAGATAAAGAAATCATCATCAAAATCTGAATCAAGTTGGTAGTTATTTGTAGATGGGGCCAGTAGCAAGGAGGGAAGTGGCATTGGTATTGTAATGAAAAATACTCAAGGATTCCCGTTGGAATACGCTTTGAGGTTAGACTTTGAGGCTACCAACAATATTGCTGAATATGAAGCAGTAATCTAGGGGTTGCTTTTCTCAAACTGCGTTCGCCTGGAAGAATTAACAGTTTACAGTGACTCTCAACTGGTGGTAGAACAGATAGAAGGAGGTTTTGAAGTCAAAGAAGAAAATATGGCTCGGTATTTGCAGAAAGCGAAGACCATTATTCAAAAAATAAAAGATAGAGGAGTAAAGTTGCAGTTTCGAAAGATCCCAAGGGGAGAGAACTATAGGGCTGATAGCCTCAGTAAACTTGCAGCTATTCATCCAGTTGAAGTCCCTCAGAAAATATTTATGGGATCCTTAGCTTTTCCCAGTACTTAAGAAGGAGGAGAAGTAATGGAGGTATATGAAGAACTATGTTGGTTTGACCCAATCAAAACTTTTTTGGAGAAGGGCGAACTACCTGAAGGTAATAAGGAAGCCAAAAAAGTGAAGTGTCGAAGTGCTCATTTTTCCTTACATAATGGAGTTCTTTATAAAAGAGCATTTTCTCTTCCTTGGTTAAGATGTCTGAGACCAAGTGAGGCTGAATATGTTCTTAAAGAGATACATAAAGGCTCATGTGGAATGCATATAGGGGAAAAAATATTGGCAGTTAAAATAATCAGACAAGGATATTATTGGCCAAGAATGAAAAGTGAAGCAATGGCCTTTGTTAGAAAATGCCCTTCATGCCAGAGGTTTGATAGTGGCAAGCATATCCCAGCAACAGATCAAAGGCCTATATCTAGCTCTTGGCCATTTGCTAAATGGGGGATGGATATAGTGGGACAATTTCCCACTGCTTCGAGTTAGAGAAAATTCCTATTGGTAGCAGTGAAATATTTTTCCAAATGGGTCGAAGCTGAATCACTAGCTACCATTACTGCTGATAAGATAATTAACTTTTTATGGAGAAATGTTGTATGCAGGTTTGGCGTTCCATACTAGCTCGTTAGTGACAATGGAAAACAGTTCGACAATGCCAAAGTGCGAGCCTTTTGTTCAGGACTCTACATTAAACAAAATTTCTCGTCTGTGGCTCATCCACAAACAAATGGCCAGACGAAAGTGACCAATCGAACAATCCTATAAGGGCTGAAACGAAGACTGGATGGATGTGGCCGAAGCTGGGTAGATGAACTCCATCATGTGTTGTGGGCATATAGAACAACTCCAAGACAGCCGACTGGAGAAACCTCTTTCAATTTAACCTACGGGACTGAGGCAGTCATTCCTGTTGATATAAGTTTACCCAGTGGCAGAGTTAGTTATTGCGAAGATGAAGAAAATGATCAAGCTAGGATGATAGACTTGGATCTCCTTGAAGAATTCAGAGAAATAACTGGCATCCGAGTGGCAGCTTATAAACAGCAAGTTGCTAATTACTTCAACAAAAAAGTAAAGCATTGAGTATTTTCTGAAGGGGATTTGGTTATGAGATTTCTAGAAGCAACTGGAAAGCGCGAAGGAATAGGCAAATTGGCTCCAAGATGGGAAGGTCCATTCATAATTTGAAATGTTATAGGTCCAGGTACTTATAAGCTTATAACCATGGAAGGTGGCGAAATTCCTCATACATGGAACATTCAACACCTCAAAATGTACTACTAATGAATAGCAATGAAAAGATGCAAATTTCACAAAGATGTATAGTCTTCCTTCTTAAAGTGAACAAAATTAATTGAAGACCTGGTAAATCTTTAGGCGAAAGTCCTGGTGAATCTAGGCGAAAGTTCAAGAAAAGAAGTTCAATATTACAAATGGCGAATCGTCTAAATAAAGAAGCTCAAAGAAAAACAAAGTTTACAAAACGATCAAATGTAAGTATAAAAAGATAGAAGGATAATTATTCTTATTTTTATGTAACAATTTATAAATACAAAAATTGTATTATATACAAAAGAAAGAAAAAGAAAACAATATTAATTCTCTGTTGGAGGAGGATTTGTCGAAGGAGGCTCATTCAAAGTAGCATCTACACTAAGGTTTGATGAAGTTATCAGAACAGCCGAAGCGTCCAAATCAGCTAAAGGAACAACATGATCAGTTTCAGTAGGAACAGTCGAAGAGACAACAGGAACACTCTCAACTAATTCGACTTCGACCTCTTCACCAATGTCGCTATCACCTTCCAGTTTTGATACAGGGGAAATGGCCTGTGCTGTCTCCTTTTCCCAAGAGGGAAAGTTTTCTGGATTAGGCATATCTTCTCCTTCCTTAGCATCTTCGCCAAAAATGGAAAAGTCTGGAACAGGAGGTTCCTCATCTATTTCCATTTCGAGTACTTTTTCTAGCACACTTAGAAAGAAGATTGCTGCATCTTGGAGAGCATTATTGTAATATTATGCAGCAGCCTTATAAGAGTGATAGGTGATGATTTAGTCAAAGCTGTCGGAAGATAAAAATTCCCTGATGGCTCTCTTCCTGGCCTCTTCAGACTACCTATGTTGTTCCTCAGCCATTTGAGCCCTCTTCGAAGCTTACTCATAAGAATAGGCAGACACTCGGAGCTCCCCCTGCACTTTTTTGAGATCTTGGCGAAGACCAGAAATCTCCTCTACTTCAAGGGCGAGCTCTTCATTATGTTTTCTTAAATCTTCTAGCATGGTAATAAGGTCAAGAGCAAACTTGTCCTTTTCAACAATTACTTTATCCTTATTCACCAAGGACAAGTCTCTCTCAACCAGAGTAGATCGAAGAGCTTCCACTTCGGCTTCAGCTTTTTGATAGGTCTCGTTGCTTATTTTTAGCTGGGCCTCTATGTTGGCCCATTTTTTCTCCAACAAAGCACTCCTTCGTTTCTCCTCCTCCAAAGCAGTTTTGGCTGCAAGTAGTTCCGCCTCTAACTTAAGACAAGCTTCTTGCCTCTCCTCAGTGACTTTCCTAGTAGCATTATAATGATCCTCCAGGAGGCCTAGCTGAGTGTGAAGCTTATCTGAGTCCATAATTGCCTGCATAAAATCTTGATTAGTTGGATTCAAAGGACAACCCATTCAGAAATCAATAAGAAAAAACATTTACTCCTTTAAGTATTTGTTGATGCCTATCCAGAGCCTCTCCAGCAGACTTTAATAGGGATGTAGGAGCAGGCCGGAGGAAGGAAAGAGGTACTGCAAAAACTACCAGTAATGAAACTCTGGCAATAATTCCTTCGCTCACATCAACCCACTCCTCAACTCGTTGTCGCTTAAGAGGAGGTTCGGAAGAGTTAGAAAGAGTTGCTGAAGAAGAACTGGGCGAAACTACATTCTTTTTCCTCCCTGCCAAAAATTCCTTTATTGTTAATTTCTCTTTAGGAAGTTTAGCAGGAAGAAAAGTTGTCTTTATTTGTGGCTCCTCCACAATGATTATGGGAGCTGTGGAAGAATCGATTATTGGAGACAATGAAGGAACTGGAGAAAGTTGATACGACTCCAAAGGAGGAGGAGTAGTATAAAAACAAAAATCTCAAATATTAGCAAAGCTAATATATTAAAGAAAATGGAGGAAACATGAAATAAATGAAGCAAATTTCCTTCTAGAGCCATTTGTTCTTCAACAACAGGAATCTTATCAAAAAAGGGATAAAGGAAGCGAAGTTTGGTAAAATCAGGCGAAGAGGTCTTCTTCGCCATATATCTTTCCCATGCAAATACTTCTGAAGCAGTGGGAGGTCTTCCAGCCTTAACACTCCTCGACCATTTTATTTTATCATTCTCGGGTATTTCAAAATCAGAATCACTCAAAGATGTTAAAATAAAAGGCGAAACAAAAGTAAGATTGATGGAATTATTAGTTATACCTTTTCTACATTCTGATTCAAGTAAATCTTTCGTCAGCGAGGCCAGCTTGGTATTAAAATCCTCATTATCAGCAACATCCTCCAATTTCTTCTCGAGATCCCCCAATTTCTCCGCTGCTCTAGAGTTATGAGCAAAGACCTCCAAGACGCTTGAAAGAGGATGACCTTTTCTCTTCAGCTCCTTTTGAATTGGAGGCATCCCCCTCTTTCCCTTATCACCAGGAGGAAGAAATAAATGAGGGGGAAGAGGAGGAACAACTCTGCCATGGGGCTTGATGGATATTCCAGGGCGGAGAACAGTAGCAGGGCAAGGGACATTGACGGGAACAGTTGGGTCAGAGGCCTTGATAAGTCTTCGCCTCGTCGCAGGTACCTCCCCTGGAAGTTATTTAGTTTGCTTATTGGAGTCTTTAGCTGGCGGAGGACCAAAGTAATCTTCGAATCCTACCCTTAACCTCTCGGTGGAAGGATCTATGATGGGCAGCTCAGAGGCTGGGATATAATCCCTGGGGGATACCCCCTCTATCATCTTCAAGATATCCTGATAATGTTCAGGATTTTTTACCTTAAATGTAAACGTAATGCAAAGCTCAAAAAAAGTTACAGGTGTGCACAATCTCAATATGGGATATAATTATAAAATTTTATGAATGAGAATATACCTTGGACGTCCATGAGGCGTATTCTTGGGGTTGGATTTCCTTCAACATCTCTTAAATGTATGGCGGACCCCATCTTTTCCGCATCATACACATATATCTCGCCAACGAAAGTCCTAAGATCTTATTTCTCGCTATTAGTCAATAGCTCTGGCCATTCACTTAGACCTTCGACTGGCAGCAGCAGGTGACCAGGAAATCCAAAGCCAGTTGATTTGGAGCCAAGACCATCAGTAATCTCGATCACTCCAAATTTTTTCTTCCAGTCTTTTATTTTCCTATCCTTGCCTATAAAAAGGCCCCGAAGGGGGCTGACGGAAGTCATATATATGCCAGGGGATCCTTGGGCACTCAAAAAGCGAAAGAAACATTGGAAGAGTCGAGAAGTGGGCTGAATCCAATAGGCGAAGCAAAGAACTTCAAAGCAATGCATATCTCTGATGGAATTGGGAGTCAGCATCATGGGATTGACTTGAAAATAGTTGAAGCACTCCACCATGAATTTAGTGGGAGGAAATAAGAGACCAACCTCCAATTGATGATAAAAAAATGATATAATGACCCAGGTCTTTGGGAAACGCAGCATTTGGGTCGCTCGAGTAAACTCTCTCGTGAGATTGAGCAAGTCGAAAGATAAACTTCTTATTGAAGTCCAGATTGTCGCTAAAAGCTGCAAACTCACCAATTCACCAATTGGCTCAATTTCCCCCCAAACCTGGTTCAAGATTTCTTAAAACTGAGCAGCGCTAACTCTGTCTCTCCTTGGATAAGTGTCTTTCTTGAGAGCCATTGAAGTTCGAATGAAAGAAAAAAGATAACTTCTGAAAGTTTTGATAGAAGAAAGGAAGCAAATAGGAGCTCTAAAGTGATGAATTGGGAGGTTTATATAGGGAAGAAACCCTTACCAATCGTCGCTCAATGAATGGAAAAACCTAAAAGGCAGTTAAAAATTTAAAAATTCCTTGAAAATCATACTAGTTTGTACTTGTTGGGTGCCACGTGTACACGCATGAGTTCAAAAAGACATGCATTTAATGAAAAGCTCACTCAACTATCAAGCACATTAAATGGATTAAGAATGATTGATATGCCTCATATGACAGCTGTTGGAGCAGATTGTACAGTCAATATAAACACTTCGCCTTTGGCGAAGTAGGTAAAGACTCTTTTCTACTATATTTAACACCTCTCAGAAACAAGATGGATCAGAATATAAAGTGTTTCTATCGAAGTTTTGTTAAGGCTCTTCGCTTCAAACGAAACAGGGGGGCCTCTGATGAGGGACAAAAATAGCCAATAATGTGTTAGGCCTAAATTAATTATAAAGCCCACTATGGTACAATATTAATGCAGAATATGAGAAGATGAAAACTGAATGAAAGGTCCATTAGGGAAAAGCCCAGAAGGCCATTCTCTACCACACTAAGACGAAGATACCACTTCGCCCAACACCAAGGCTCTTCGCCCTCCTTTCAATAAATGCAGCTTATTCAGCAAGCTTCATTTATTTAGCTGAGGTCACAAAATACTTACGTCATATTACTTTTGTCAGAAGAAAGTCATACTTATGCGACGTACCCACGCTTACACCTATACCGACTACCTGTCATCTGACAAGGACAAGGATAAGTGCAGATCTTATCTTTTAGAACCTAAGCACCGACTCCATCAATCAAAAGATATCTTACATTTCCCTCATTTACCCTTTAACCTAAAGGGCTTGGCGCCTATAAAGGGAAAGAATGAAATTATAAATGAGGTCAAATTGAACTCTATACATCTCTTATTTCATTTCTTCTCACAAAGATAGAACTAATACTAACTTGAACGTCGGAGGCTCTTCGCCAAGCAACCAGCCTGACCCTCTTGACTTTGTTCATTTATTGCAGGATCATTGAATTAAAGCCCAATAACAGAGATTCAGCCCAAAATAAAATACTTATTGATTTAATATTCATCACAAGTTAAATTCAATTCAATTTGTGTTATTTAGATGAGTTTATCAATTAATTTTTCTCTAAAAATTAATAATTAATAATTTTTTAATATTTTTATCAATTTAAATCGAATCAAACTCAAATGTGTTATACATTTAAATCGGATCAATTAGATCACAACTTGATCTCAACTCAATTTTAAAAATTATTTGAGGATCAATCAAGTTCAAATCATATTAAAATTAATATAAATTTGAAGTAACTTTCGAATTGAGTTTATAAATCGAATCAAAATTACCATCTTTATTTATCAAAAATAATTCTTACCGTATCATTTAATTAAGTAAAAGAATTTGAATTCAAGGTGTCATCTTTACATCCTGAAACCTTATTGGTTGATTTGGATCTTCCATTAGTAGCCAATAAAATTTCAATCTACATATATAGTAGTAACTAGTAACCCCACAAACACAAAAAAGAGAGAGATTAGGGCAGGATCCTGGCTTAACGATCCCGTGATGATTCCTGTATGGATTTGATAAAAATGTCTCCCAATTAGTAGTGTCATTCACATTATCTTTAGCCAACATGATATTAGGGACCACATTATTGGTCTCTTAATTCTATTAATTGTGTGTTAAAAAGTTTATTTAGCTAAAAAAATATTATTATCAATCAAAGATTTTATTTTATGCATATATATAAATAAATGTGAGAGTTGTGTGCTGGAAATAAGGCTATAATAATAAATTAAAATCATAAATATTTCCCTTCTCGTGCCTCAAGATCTGCTCCAAACACACATTGTGATACTATGATTGATCAAATCTGAACTAATGTGAAAAGAGGATTGCCTAATTCTTTATTCTTAAATTACAAGTTCAATCTTATCTCTGAAAAACTTTTTTTTTTTTTCTTTTTTTGTCACCTTTAATGGTCGACGGTGAACCATTCTCTCTTACTTTTCATTTTATTCGAATTTTATTTTTTAATAATGTCCAAATTTATTCTTGTTTTTGAACAATTTTATTCTTTTTTATATTGTTTCCCTTTTTGGTGGATTTATTTATTTTTTTATTTATTTATCCCCTTTATATGGTGAATCTGTCTTTTATCCTTTTTATGATTAAAGATCTGTCTTTTTTTGTTGGTCTGTTATCTGATTGATAGTTTAATATAAATTGTATTTGATATCGAATCTACATTTGTAAATGTCCATATCAAACTCAGAGAAAAATCATCAGAAGAGTCGAACAGTGGCTATTATATGTCACCGAGTACGATCTAATTTTTCAAGTCGAAATTATTGTTATTATTATTTGTATTTCTGATTTATTTTGATATTATTTTTTTAAAAATTATAATATTATAAAATTGTATGATTTTTTATTGTTTGATTTAATCAATTAATGAATATTTATTTTCGCTTAAAAAAATTACAAGTTCACGTGCCTTCATTTCTGTAATAATATGTATTACGTAGATAATTTAATTAATTAATTAATTATATTCATTAAAGATATTTCAAAAGAGATGAGAAATTAATTAATTAATTAATTATTAGGTAGATAATTTTAAATAGTGATGATAAATTTTGACTTTCATCTTGAAATGGATTCAATATATATTAATTCTTTTAAATTTATATGAAAATCGAAATGATTCAAAGTTATTAGTAGTTAATATATGGGTTAATTTATTTGATATATATCCACCATACAAAATTACCTCCAAAATTATAAAATTTTAAATTTAAACCTCAATCAGAATCAAATTAAAAATAATAATTCATTTGAATCGTTGATCTAATTCAAATATGATTTGTTAACACCATTGGTATACAGCTTGAAGTGACTCCTAAATTCCAACCTGAAGTAATTTAAAATTAAAGTGATTTTATCCAAATCGTATATAATTAATCACCCAACTTAAACCATTTGCCACCTCTAGATTTAACCATTCCTCAATTATGATCTATCAACAATGTAGTTCTGTATTTGCATATTATTATGCCAAATATTTTTCAAATACTACATAAAATATTAAACCATTCCATTTCCTGCATTAGAGACAAATATTGGATAATATCTATTAACTGAATTAATTAATTAACAAAACAAAAGCATAACGAGAGCAAAATAGAATGCCCAAAAACAGTATATATTTCTTGTAATATGATAGTTAGTGTTACATACTTATTCGAACCAATCGTCCTATACAAATTATGAGCTCGCTTAAATAGTTCGTATCATATTTTAAAAAGCATAATATGGAATCATTCTCCATATATAATACTGAAAAAGAATAATTTGATTCCATTAAGCATCGGAGCGGCTCTTCAAACACATCGTTTGGACCCTCTAACCTGTTGTCTTGCAAATATTAAAGATCGCTTAAAAAATGTGCTAAAGATCGAAATTTATTGTAGGCACATCACTTAGATACAATCATTCTAGTGGGAACAGATCATCATTGTCCAAGATCAATATTTTTGGATTCCTAAGCAAACATGATATGAAATATTTTCCAAAATCCTAGAATTTTACCTCAAATTAAATGAACACACAACCAACTTATTAGAAATTCATTAAGAGCAGGGCATATTATTCTTTTTGTTTTTGTTTTTAATATAATCTTCATAGCCTTTAATTTGCACACCAATGTCAATAAAATTTTGACTTTCCCTTTAAAGATTAGGACACCTTGGTATTATGGATCTATTTCTCATGTTATATTAAATTTATCTTTTTAATTTACTCAAAAAAAATTATGCTCAATAAAATTAAGAGATTCATTAAAAATAAAATAAAATATACTTCAAGCAAACCTAGAACACATTATTTGAATGTTTGAAAAATATAAATTAAAAAATCCTTATTTATAGAAGAAATGTGTTTTTTCTTTTTCTTTTTTGAGATAAAATCAATATATTCATAAAGATTGAAAGCTAGAGAGTCTTCCACAACAAAGTTAATTTTTAAGATTGAAAATGTTACAAAAATATAAAAAAAATAAATTGAGAGAATAATATATTTATATATTGGATTACAACTTATTTATAATAAATTAAAAATACAATAAAGAAAATAAGATTAGTGACTTTAATTAATGATCAACTTATAAAAGAAAGTATATGTATAACTAATTAGAAATATATCAACTTAAAATCAATAAGCTAATAATGATAATTATGCTAAAAAAAAAATTCCTATTATACAGAAGAAATATGTTAATATGTATAGACCAATATATTTATGAGAATTTTAAATATCAAAATCTCAAATTGAATCTCATTATAATAATAAGTTATGTGCATATAATGACAGAAGAATTATGTCATTTATGCAGTTCCAAAATTTGTTGGTATGCATTCCCATTAAAAAAAAACTATATATTATAATATAAATTAGTAGCACAAATATCAAATTCCATTAGTCAAAATAATAATTTAATTATAATCCCCAAAAAATATATAATTATTAATTAATTAATCCGACAGGGTAAGCAACAAGAGTAGAAAGCTGGGTTATTGGGAGACAGGGAAGAAGAGCAGGGATTTTTATGATTTTTTTTTTTTTTTTTACCCTTTCAATTATATAGTATTTTGTTTAAAAAAAAATAAAATATATATTTTAGTTGCCAATATTCCTCGAGATGTTAAAAACAAAAATAAATAAAAATAATATATCTTCGTATGAGAGAAGTCAACGGTCAAAGATTTGCATTACTGTGTGTGTCTCCCAAATATACATACACCGCTCTCTCCCTCTAAAACCCCTTCACTTCATCAAGCACTATGCACCCCACTTGGGTGCGGCCCTACCTGCTGCCTCGGTGCACCCGTCTCCCCCCAATTTCTCCCCCCACTATGCATCTCTTTGCTCCTGTTGCTAGTTACTAGCTACTGCCCCCACATTTAAAAAAACACAAAGGGTTTATTTGGTTTAATTGGTAGCTAGTAGTTGATATCTGTATGTTCGAATATTGCGTGTTGAACTTGAGACTTTGCAAACATTGGATATAATTATATTTTATATTTATATTACAACTAATTATTATATTATATAATTATTATTTTTTCTTTTAAACATGAATATGATAATTTTTACAAATATTATTTATAATTATTATAATTATACAAAAAAAAATTTGAAATTTTTTTTGTATTAATAACATTTTTTATAAGGATAATATAATCCAAATTTAAATCAACTATCATTTGGCGAGAAAAAATTACAAATTAGAGTTTTTCGAAAAAGCAGTTGTTTGAACTTTCAACGATTATCGGCTGTTGTTTTATTTTTTTACTAAGTGAAAGTAAAAAAAAACAAAACTATTAGTTGGCTCGCAGCAATTAAACAAAACACCTACTAAATATATTCCATATGTCTTTTAAATTTTTTGATATAAATATTTTATTATTAATCATAGAATATATTTTTTTACTTTTAAAAATAATCAAATAATATCATATATGATATGCAAATATTGTATCCAAATTCATTTCATCAATAAAATAAAATAACTACCGTATATAAATATGTCAAAATTTTGAATCTATTATCATCCTTAAATTTAAGAAGCTATAATTGTTAGCTGTTTAGTTATATAAATTAATATCTATTTCTTTTATTATTATTATTATTATTATTATTATTATTTTGCCTCCTTTTTTAATTTTGCAGGGTTCCTGGCCATCAGATGGTGTGACCGGTCGGTCCGTTGACTTTTGTCAATTTATAGTCTAGAGCTTGAATTTAATTCATTCATTCATTCATGCATTAATTGTATTATAGAATATATATAATTGGTGTTCACTTCACTATCTTTAAAAACTTTTTGTCCAATTAATTTTTTTTTTTTTTTTTTTTTTGCCATGATAAAGTGACAAAATATATATAATTCATTCATGCATTAATTGTATTAATTTTGGTGAAATTAATTCCTAGCCGATTGAAACAGTGACCAGTTGGTCCGTTGACGTGATATGTTTTTTATATTTAAACTTTATATTATAGGAGTATAATAATAATAATAATTTTGGCTCATGTTATAATAAATCTATATAGTATATAGTACTACATTTTATTTTGTCTAATTTTTATGGGCATTCAGGCCACCGGATCATCTGATAGGTTGGTCCGTTGACCTATTTAAATTTATTTAATTAATAATAATAATAATTTATAAAAAAAAATTGCACATTATTTTATAATTTATTTTTCACGCACAAATTTGTGTTGGGTTGCTAGCCATCAGATCGTATGACCAGTCGGTTGATTGACCAGCGAAGATGGTCCACTGTGCGACACGTGACATATCTTAAGGTAGACAAAAAGGAGGGTGGGGGGGTGGGCGACTTGGGACAAAAGCGGGGCAAGTACACGTGGCAAAAGTGGAGACATCCTTGGTGGAGGGCGATGTGATGACGTGGCAATGACTTAAGCTTGAGAGGTCTTTTACCCAACAAAATTATTTTATTGAATTTTTGTTTTAGTGGTGGACTAACTATTAATATTATTATATTTTTAATTTTTTTAATTTATGGGTATGAACTTTCGGTGATTATCCAGCCATTTTCTCTCTCAACTTGTTTTTTAATTTTTTTTAAATTTATTATTTGAATCACCGTTGATCTTTATTCAATTGACGGTGATTTATTTTTTTTATTGTGTTTAATTTTTATTTTTTAATAAAAGATAATGTAAATCTGTGTCTTTCTAAACATGAATTTAAATTTATTTTTAATTTATTTTATGAGTTTTGTTATCATTTTTATGAGATTTAATAAGTTTTTTTTTTTAATTTTGTCTTTATTTATAGTAGTTTATTTGTCTTCCTTTATGAGAGTTTGTTTGTCTTTCGTCATATAGTTAGGAGGAGTTTGAGTATAATATTTAGAAGATCGGACTCGTTTAAAAATAATGAAATCGATTTGTGGTTTAATATAGTCACCGAGTAGAATGTGTTTTTTATCGATATGTCAAACACAGTCAAGGTGCTGTATATAATTATTCCGTTAACACGATAAAAAAAGCTCATATTTATAATAAGATTTATATGTATTTTTTAAACGCAGTTAAGTTTACTTTTCTGTTTCAAATTGTACTTTTTTATTTTAAATTGTACTGATTAATCGATATTAATAAAATATTTTTTTTTATTTAAAAAAAAAAAAAAAGCTTTCGGTGATTATAATGGTGACCTGGCGATTTGTTCCTTAACATTTTACTATCGCCCCGATCATTGACCTTCTTAATTTTTTTTATTTTAATTCAAAAATTTCATGTCTAGTAATTTTATGATTTCTCCATTAATTACATTTATTATGTAATATTAGATATTTTTATTCGCATTAGTATAGTTTAGAGTTGCATTATTTATTACAATTCGATTCTTGATGTCATAAGTGAGAATGTGTAAAACACATTATTTTATTATTTTTTAATAAGGTGATATTATAAATATGTTTATGCATAATGTTAAATTTATTTATGTCAAAATTAAATACTCTTTCTATTTTTTTTTAATTGACGTTTTTTATTGTTTCACAAAAATTAAAAAATAATTAATTATGCTAAGTTGTAAGAAAAAAATGATCAAATTACCCTCATTATTTATAGAATACTAGATAATATGTGTATTAATTATAGAGTAATGGATAATAATAAAGATAAGGATAAAGTTGAAAAAGAAAAATTAAAATCTTATTATTTTTTAAAATGACAAGTAAATTTAAAAAAAATTCTTTAAAAAATGTAAATTAAAAAAAAATGAAGAGAGTAATTTATAAAAGAATAAAATATATCTATTATGGTTTCGTATTGAATTCAAACGTTAATAAACACCATGTAATTTAGTAATTACACAAGTAGAATCAAAAAATATAAAATTATAAATTAGTTGGTAAGTGAGTTTGCCTTTTATATTATTGATGAGAATTCAATTTTTTGAATTAAATCATAAATGAGATTTTTTTATTTATTTAAAAATTCTTAATTCTAGTGTAAATAATATATATATATATATATATATATATATATATATATATATATGAGTACAATAGAAGTCTAGTGGGCTTAAATAGGCTATACAATAGGAACAAATCCTCTCCTTTAACATCTCTTATCAAATTAGTGGCAACTTTTTGTGGTTGGAAAAATTCGAATCTAAAACTTCTTATTTTCCACACCTTTGAAGGGATAAGAAAACCAACAACACCACAGCTAAATAACATATTTTTTATTAATTTGAAAAAATGAATACGATATGATGTGTAAAAACTGTTTAATAATACCACTTATTGCTAAAATAAAATAAGTAGTACAAAATTATGAATATTAAAAAATCAATTCAAACTAATATATTTTGATTTTTCAGTTTAAACTTTTAAGAAATATTATTCGGTGTAATTTTATGACAAAAGACTAAAATAATCAAATAGAATTGTATTTATAAAAATATTTAATCTAATATGGTAAAAATATATTTTGTATATTATATTATGATAATTTTGATTACATTGGTTGGATTTCAATCTTTTATCATCATTTTAGGTTGAATTTAATTTTTTTTATCATTATTCCATTAATTAAGATTCAATTCTATCAATGTTTAATTCAATTTGTCTGTCAAAAATTTTGATTATTTAAATAAATTTTAACTATGTAAAATTTGTTATTAGATTTCTTCAGAAAAATAAAAAAGGAAAAAAATTGTTATAATTAAGATATATATAATAATATACATGTTCAATGTAGATTTCTAGGTATTATTTGATTCCTCACCCAAATAAGAAAAAGGAAAAAAAATCTGCTGTTGGGACATCCTTATCAAAGTGATTCCTTGAAAAAGTAAGCCAAACAAACTTACTTTTCATGAAAAGTCAATAAAGATTTTTTTCTTTTCTTTTCTCCCAAAGGTTTGTTATTCATATCTAATTTTAGAGATCATTTATTTATTATATTACTTCTTCCATTTTTTTTATATGTCTTTTTTTTATTTTACAAAAATTAAAAAATAATTAATTACACTAAGTTTCAAAAAAAGATGACTAAATTATCTTTATTGATTAGAGAATAATAGATAATATGTGTATTGTAAATGATAATGATAGAATTGAAAAAAAAAATTAAATTCTTATTAATTTTTTAAAGTGACAAATATTTTGAAGAAAAAAAAATTCATTCAAAAAATGTTTAAGATTCAAGTATATCTTATCTTAATTTAGAAGATTAAAAACTTAAATTTTAATGGTATTAATTTTTATTTATTTGAAAATTTTGGATATCCTAAAATATATATCCAGTTTTAAAAGATAATTTTAATTAGGTAGTCATATACTTGTACTAACTTAAATTGAATGAAAAAAAAAGAGTTATAATTAAATTAAAGTATATATATATATATATATATATATATTCTATGTTCAAAGTACAAAATCTTTTGTGTTAATTACTTTTTGTAAATTATAATTTAAAAAAAAAATTAAAATATAATATTTTTAAATTCTAAACAAAATAAAAATAGTTTAGCAAAAACAGTTTAACAATAATATTATAAGTATGTTTAGTAGGCCGTAATACAATATAATATAATATAATCAAATAGATTTTTAGTATAAAATTTATATTAAAAATACATTTAATTACATTATATTACATTACGACCTACTAAACGTATTCTAAATATATAATAAGTATACTTAAACCAAACCAACACTTCTCTTTAATCAGATTTCTTTATCAATCTCAAGTCAAGAGGAGAGAAATTAGAATATGTCAACATTAAGCTTAAAAGCTTTAACAAAGTCATGTTACAACTGTTCACACTAGTTTTCCAAATTAAGACTTTTTTTAAGGAACAAATTATCACCAAATTTACTACTTATGAAATAATTACAATCCTCTTGTGACCCCCTAGTTCCTTTCCAAGTCATTCTTTCTTGTTACATTAAAAAGTCCCTACAATGTGTACCAAAATAAATAAATAAATAAATAAAATCCCAAACAATGATAAGTGCAAATTTCAGTTATGGGTCTATTCCATCATCAATATTAATTAGTGCCATGTTAGGTTAACTATTTTCCCATTTTTCAACTTCATACACTATCTATCCTTGCTAATGTTCACATCCATACATGTAGTATTCAACATTCTACAATCACTAAATTAATGATCTCGTAGTTTAATTAATTGATTTCATTTAAATTTATTTACAAATATAAAAATTCATTCAACTCCCTTAAATTTAATTAAAAAAATTTAGATTTAAATAAGAAATTTTACCTCATGGTGAGATCCAATCTAATATATTTGAAACCTATCTTCTAAATAAATTGGGCTAATTAAAGACTATTATATTTAATTCGGTATGCTCGATTAGTAAACATTAATATTTTTAACTTATGTTATTATTTTGGACCAAGTTTGAATAAAATATTTGATCCAAACTTAATCAGGGTAAGTCAAGTTTAAACTCGTCTACTGATCAAGTATAATTTTATCAATTCTTTAAAACATGTGAAAAGTAGAAAATTTAATTTTTTTTTTCACTAATTTAATGAGGGTATTAAAAAAGAATCAATGCTATCATATAATTCATTCATAATACTCTAACCTTTCGACAAAGAAAAAAAAAATATCATTGTACAATATGTATATTCATGGAGGGTTTGTTTCTCACATAACAATTATCTATTTATACTTAAATAATAGTTTGGGGTAAATTAATCTAATAGGTGGTTCTTTTTTCATAAAAAAATTTATTAACAAATAGATAGAAAACATAAAGGCCTATTAAATTAATTTACCCTAATTAAACTTTGATTGTTATTGCAATTGTATCCTATTTTCAATTTTAAAACTATTTTACCCAACTTGAAAGGCTAGTTGTAATTGTATGGGTAAATTTCACCCATTATTCTTAAATTTATTATTAATGCACATAAATGTAATTAAATTTTATTTTTTAACTTTAAAAATTCATGTATTTTAATTAGAATAACAACAATATCATTCAAGTTTGATTTTGTTCAATATCTTGTTGAAATAGCTAATATGGCCTCAGCCATGGAAAAAGTTAATATTTTTAATAAAAAATTAGTTCACCATGGAAAATGTTCAATATCTTAGGTAGAGTCGTGGAGGAAAGTAGAAGAGAGAAAAATAAAGAAAATTAGGAAATAATTTTTATTCAAATTAATAATAAAATAA
>CATKHJ010830308.1:0-22523 GCA_949750685.1 Vernicia montana
TGATGTGGTTCTTACCTGGCATATGTGGGTCTCACTTTTTTTATTTTTTAATAATAAAATATTAAAAATTAATAATAAGAGTCCCACTTTTAATAATAATTAATATTAAAAATTAATTTTTATTAACAAAATTAATAAAAAATTTGAAAAATAAGAAAATAAATTTTTAATTCTTATTAAAAATTAAAAATATTTAGAAAATAAGAAAATTAATTAAAATAAAAATAACAGAAAATAAGAAAATTTAGCAAAATCACCATTATCAATAGATTTCAATAGGCTATTTCTTGATATAGTTCAAATTAATATCTGCAATTTGAAGAATACAATTAAAATTCTCCACAATGTTTTTCTTAACAAATTACATTATTAAACTAAATTAGGTCACAATACAATCCAACCGATTTCATTGTTCTGGGTTTGGAAAACTATAGTAAATTAACAACACAGAGAAGCGGAATGACAGAGAAGCCTCAACACCCAAATCATTTGCTTCACACATAAAACCCATCATTTCCCCTTTATTACCAAAACACCCATCTTCTTCCTCCACCTTCTCACAATCACCACAATCCATTGGAGCCGTATGATGAATGGCAAAAAAGCTAACGATGGCGACTCGAGATGGTGGATCTTGATCGCGACTTGCAGGCGCAATCTGGATGCAGTGGTTCGATGCTGTCGGTGACTGGAGGGGCTGGAGTAGCGTCGAACTTGGCCGACTTCAAACACACGGTGGTATGTGACTTTGGGCTCCTCTTTGCGCGCGACTTGGGACCTAATTCATGACGTAATCACATATAAAGCCAAATAAAATTCATTAATTTGATAAAAATCAAACTCCAAGAACTAGTCAAATAGAGAGTTGAGCATCAAAACACTCATATGGATATGTGATAATCCATGTGGGTAATTAGTAAAATTAGAAAGGAAAAAAAAATTCAAAATAAAAAAAATATATATAGAAATTTAAAAGAAAACATAAAATTTCTTCATGGCAAACTCCATCTTTGCTTTTGGAGTTTATTGTCAATCGTGACCCAACCATCAACAAGGCCAATTTTGGCCTAGCCAACAACTAAGTGCTGCCGTTGTGGACCCTCGTCTTCGATCGCTGCTGCTCCAGTCTCTGCCGGTCGTCATCAAAGTCAACCCATCGCGTTCAAATCTCGTTGACAGCTGTGATCAAGCACTAGTAGATTGCGCTGCCAACGCGAGCTCCACCGTCACCAACTAGAGAGAAGAGAGAGAGCTTTGATCTATAGAGTGAGCTTTGATATGTAGAGAGAGAAACTAGAGAGAAGAGAGACAGCTTGTAGAGAGATTTGATGAAAGGTTAATTTTTTTTTTTTATGTTTTAATAAAAATTAAAAATTTATTTTCTTATTTTTCAAAAATTTTAATATATTAATATTTTATCATTAAAAAAATAAAAAGTGGAATCCACATCTGCTATGTAAGTACCACATCAGCGCTCATTAATGGTATTAATGACAGAGACCCTTAAGTGCTAACAGAATGAAGCACATACCTCATTTTATAAAAAAAAAAAAAATTCACAGACCGATAAGTGAAAAATGCTCTAACCACAAGTTACTTTTTTATACTTATCCCTTTAAAATTTACAAGTTAACATTTTATGCATAATTGAGATGTCCAGATTGAAGCATTCCACTATACTAGCACTTTTCCTTAAAGTGAGAGTTAAATTGCCATGTATATGATTAATTTGAATTAAATATGTTCAATTAGGTATGAAAAAGTGTATATATAATTTAGATATCAATTATGATTAATTTGGTATAAATTGAATATAAATCTAATTTAGATATAATTTAGACTTCAAAATTTAACAATTAAACATTTTAAGTTAAATTGAAGTTCAAAATTTAACAATTAAATATAAATTTACGTTAAATATAATTAGTTTAAAAATATATATATATAATTTAGACTTCAAAATTTAAAGGTTCCAATTGAAGCATTTCACTATATATTAATATCATCAATCATATGAAACATTAACCTTTTGATTTTTTAATTAAATAGATCAAGTTCAATTACTTCACGTAAAAATTGACTAATTAGTAAATTGACTAATTTACTAGTGATTTTAACTTATTATTACTTATATTTAAGTGTGCTACTTACTAATATTTTTAAATAAATTATACTAAGTATAATATATTGTATATAATATTTATTATATATTTAGTTTAATATGATTTAAAATTTCAACTCAATTTTTTTTAATTATGATTTAGTGAATAGTTCATTTTTTTTCCTTTTCTTTATGACATACATATTGTTATTTTTTTAGTATTTTAACTTATGATTTTTTGCAACTTGTAATTTATGTATTGATTGATGCACGTATAAAAAAATTATATTATTTTAAAAATTGCAAATGATTTTTTTTACTTGTCAGTTTTAATTAAATTAAATATTTAATTAAATTATATCAATTTTAACACATTATAGTAAAAACTCAATTTTGAAAATTTTTAAATATATTTAATAAATTTTGAAACAACATATATAAAAGAAAATTATATTCACCTATATTAAAATTATTTAAATATAAAAGAATATAATAAAAAAATAGATTATCAATTCTTTATAATTTAATAATAGAAAAAATATATTAGAATAATTGGATAGCTCTTAAATTAGTAAATAGAAAAGACACTTTAATATTTTTTTCAAAATTTCATGTTTCAATTTTAAAAATAAATTGATAAAATAATTATATTGCTCTTACAATATAATTATTAACATAATTTTATGTCAATATAATTATAATTATAAATTTTAAAAAATATAATTTTACAAATATGTGAATCTTGTTTATGCATAATAAATTGAAAAGCAGCCCATGCTTTATCATTATACTTAAATATGTGTAATTAATATTCAATTTCTATTGGTGAGGTATGTCTGCTAATAAATGTCATAACACATGTAATAAATGTTATACCAGGTAACAAGTTAGAATGACAACTTTTAGTTACCTGCATAATAGGATACCTCTAATTTTTTTCAATGGCTGTGATTTAAAGATGATAATCTAACGGTGAAAAAAGGGCAGATTTACCAGTAAACCCAATATTATGTAAAAAGAGCCTTAATATAATAATAACATTAAGAGTAAAAAAAGAATATGTGTGTTTTTTTACTTTTATATATATATATTAGGGCTGAGCACGGTTCGGGGGAATCCGGAGATTTGAAAATTTTCAGAACCGAACCGAACTTCGGAGATTTTTAAAATGAAATCTCCGGAACCGAACCGTAAAGAAAAATCTCTGTACCAAACCCTCCCGATTTTTTGGGACGGTTCGGGACGGAGATTCGAGTCTAATGAGACGATTCAAGACATAACGGGATAAAACGAAAATTCGAAGATTTTTTATTTTAAAATAATTAAAATTTAAATTTTACTTATACATTATTCAATTTCATTAAATGTGTTATTAATGCAATATCAAAGTGTATATATATATATATTGCAACTACTAATTTGAAAATGAAATTTTATAATTAATAAAAATTAAATTTTACTTATACATTATTGAATTTCTTTAAATGTGTTGCTAATTTAATATCAATGTGTGTGTGTGTATATATATGTATATAAACACACATTTTGATATTGAATTAATAACACATTTAAAGAAATTCAATGTGTGTGTGTGTATATATATATATATATATATATAAACCCTTTAAATCGGTTCTAGTTTCGGTTCTTCGGTTCGGTATGGTTTGGTACGGGTCTCGGTATGGATAACTATTAATCTCCAGAACCGTACCAAAAAAAAAAATTGGTACGGTTAGGTTCGGAGAAAGTCAAACGGTCAACGGATATTTTTCGGTTCTGGATATTATCGGTTCGGATTTTCGGTACGATTCGGTATCTCCGAGTCCCGTGCTCAGCCCTACTGCAAACACATTATTAAACAGCTTCCTTTCGTGAAGATCAAGCATGTCCATAGAGAGGGGAATTTTGTAGCAGACTGGTTAGCCAATGATGCTTTGAGAAGGGAAAGAGGAATTTTAGAGCTGGATTCTCCGCCTTTAGGGGTGAACAATTGGTTGCAAGCTGATATCCTTGGCGTGTCATGGCCTAGGAGAGTGGTAGTTTGATCTATATTGTTTTGGGTTTGTCCCTCCCTTATAACCAAAAAATAAAAAACAACATTGGCTGTAGTAATATTGTCATCCTTGTTTTTCAAAATTTTTAAACAAAATCCAAAAACCAACAAACATGCCAAAGGGGATTTAATTCTCATCTAAAATATATTATTTATTTTTGTAGGTTAATAATAACTATTTGGAGTGGGTGTTTATACTAACGAGCATCGTCCCGGAAATTTTGTTGGTGGTTTTGGATCAAATTGCCTATCCCCAGAAGCCGCAATATGCATTAACAGCTTTAGTGGTGTCTTTTGTTGTCATAGCTGTTTCTGTGATTGATCTCTCTTTCAAGGCCCGAAAGCAAAAGGTTATCTTGAGACTGCAGGGCATGAGATTTTAGTTTCAGTACCCATCTCCAAGTCACAAGCCATTCTATACTTTCATTGACGTTTTCGGCTTCATTTGTGCCTTAAGTCAGTTCATTTTCTCTACTGTTGCATATAGCTATCACAGTCGACATGCTGATAATCCCATCAACATTTCCATTGTATCTCTCCTCTTTATTATTTGTCTGGCTTCTTCCAAATTAACCAAAGATACGAAAGAAACACCAGTATCAGCAACTGTTTAGCTGGTACCCCTAAATATAATTTTGTAGGTCAATCGATTGTTAAGTTTTATTTCACTCCTGAAAAACTCATGTACCAAATTGACTCCTATGATTTCATCATGATAAGACGAAGCTATTCCATTTGAAGTAAATCATTGAAACACTTATATAGATGAAATAGAGAAAAGGTAGCACTAGTATGCATGAATATGCTCCCATCAAAATTCAATGACCATCTATCTGTTAACATAATCACTGGAGAAGCTTTTCTACAACAATTTAATTATCAATAGGTGTCAAAGTACATGAATCATTGACCAACAAGTTTGAAATTCGTCTTGGAATAGATCATCTATCATTGACCAACAGGACCTCACTCTTGTTGGGCACAGCGAATAAATAAATTAGCAGAGTAAAATAATAACACCGGTAATTTAATATAGTTCACCCTTTGATTTTGGGCTACGTCAACGGGATAAACTCCAAAATATATTTTTTTCACTAATAAAATTAATGGGTACAAGAGAGAGAAACAATACAACAATTTGAGATAAATCCAAAATAGTGACACACAAATGTTTCACAAATTCACTATTTTATCACTCCCTTTTTTAGAAAAATTTCCCAAATATTTTTCTAAAATATTTTCTTTCACTCTCTCACACACAACACTCTTCAAAGAAAGCTTGCTTTCTTCGGCTCTTTATACAAAGGAATTGTATTTCCTAGCTTAGTTGGTGTGTTTTTCCTATCTTGCTCTTGCCTATTTATAGACAAGAGCAAGACAACTTCTATGGCCAAAGAAATGGCCACGTACATGGCCATTTCATATGGCTCATATTTTTTTTTATAAATGTGTGGGTCCCTCTATGTGAAAGGGACACCACAACAACTCTGTGCGTTGGCATACAAATCTCTTGTTGTATTGGGATGCACCCTCAAATTGGTTCTTCGCAGCTCCTTATCAAGGATATCACGCATCATCTATATGGGGATGAGTCCTTTAGTTCGGATTACATCCTTATTTGGATCCGGACTGATAAAAACTAGTGTTGGCAAACCTCGAACCTGAGCCGCCACTTAGTTTTATAAATCCAAATTTAACTGTCATGATTTTAATTAATATAAATGATGTGCTCAGAAAGAATTTCGATTTCTAGCACACTTATAGGCGCTCTTTGATATTTGATGCTTAAGTCAGAAAAGAAGGGGATTATAAGACTTTTGTCATTGAGAAGTATTTTGAATTGTGTTACCCATTTAATGGAGTTAATGACACTATTTATAGTGGAATCCCTAAGGTGTAGAATTATTCTTGGAGTCGAATACCCCTTTTTGGCATTATACATAGAGATGGTCTTCTAATTGGAATAAGATTGAACTACAAGGAGCTCTCCTAGGATGATTAATTTAGATAAGTATGTAACACATGTCCTCCCACTAGTTTCCGAGTTAAAGGCTCGGATTTGTTCTGCTTCCTAGAGATCTTATCATAGGGCGATCCATGATGGAGGCGATCTTTGTTGATAGTTTGGTTCCCTATACAAGCATTTATGGCGCCGTTTCTGTCACTTCGCAATAATTTTGTTTTTTTGAAGAGAGAGTCGTACGAATACCTTTATTCCATGTGTCAAATTGAAAAGATGTCCTAAACCCTTCGGTTTCTACACAATGTCTTATAAGTAGGGTTTTATGGTTTTCTTTTAGATTTTTTACCTTTTCTCTTGCTGCCGTCAGTGTTTATTTCCTTCTTCTTCATAACTTTTCTCTGTCTGTGATTTTTCTTCTTTTTTTCTGCAATTTGCTTTTGATTCTCTCTCTTTCTCAAAGATCTTTCAAGTTTTCTAGCGACTCCTTAGTCGTTTGAACAGTTCAACACGCCATTTTCTTTCTTCCTGTCATTCTTCCAGTAAGTACCCTTTCCTTTGCCTATTCTTCTTCTTTTTTTTGTTGTGTTTTTAGAATGAGTCATCTTGAAGATAGTTAGAACAATCGCCTCTCTGATGATCGTCGTGATAGTGAGGATACCGTTTCAGAGCGGTCTCTTTCTCCGTTAGTTGATACTTTGTATATACACCGACCTCCCCACTCATCGAGTAAATCAAAATCTCTTACCACCGTTAGCCAATCTATAGGTTCTATCATAGTTGTATATGCCAATCCTTTAAAACATCAACCCAAGGTTCCTGAACCTAAAAAAGAAGTTAATATTCCTTGTGAGTTGACAATAGATCGCCTGTCAAAAATTAGGGTTTTATATGACATTCCAGATGTCTATAAACTTTGTTACTCAAACCTGGGACCTTCGTCAATCAGAAGCTAAGCGATCTATAGATAGAATGATATATCTAGAGGATCTGGAATCTAGACTTAGATTCCCTCTACCTCATTTATATATTGATGTTCTTCGAGAGTACAATATCCCGATATGTCAGCTTCATCCCAACTCCTGAAAAATACTAATCGAACTTAAGATTTTAGGGGAGATCCGTGGTTTTAACATCACCAATAGGGAGGTAAGGGAGATATATTGCCTTGTGGCGAGGAAGGGGTTCGACCACTTCAACTTCTAAAGTGACAGAAAAATCTTTACCCTACCCTCTTCTTTAAAAAACTAGAAGCAAAAATTCCTTATCATCTCTCATGAGCAAGGATGGGGCGATCTTCCCAAAACTTGGGTGGTTAGCCCAAGGATAACTCCTCCAGGTGGTCTCCGATCTTTGACTCCTGAGGAGGAGAGAGACATAGGGACCCTTTCAAAGCTAGATCCTATATTCGGCACAGATCTGATTTATGATCACTTCTTTGGAGATTCTTTTAATTCGAAGAAGAAATCGAGATTTAAAACTTCTAGTAACCCTTCTGCTGGTATTGCCTATTTCGCCGATCTGTTTATTTTCTTTATTTTTATGCTATTCTAACTCATCTGTTTATTATTTTTTGTAGATATGAAATCTTTAGCTCAACGGATGAAGGAGAAAAATCTCACCAAGTCTACTTCAGTAGACAAATCTTCTCTGGCGGAAAAGACTATTTCTTCTCCCCCGCCTCCTCTTATAATAACTGATCCTCCAGTTTCTTTAGTTTCTACTGGAGCTTTAATTTGAAGGTCATGTGTTCGATCCACGCTCACCGCATAAATTGATCTTCTCATAAAGAATCTCGATCTCTAGCACACTTATAGGCGATCTTTGATATCTGCAAGACAACAAGTTAGAGGGTCCAGGTGATGTGCCTGGAGGGTCACTCCGATGCTTAAGTCAGAAAAAATGGGGATTATAAGACTTTTATCACTGAGAAATATTTTGAATTGCGTTACACGTTTAATGGAGATAATAACACTATTTATAGTGGAATCCCTAAAGTGTAGAATTCTTCTTAGAGTCAAATACCCTTTTTTCAGTATTATATATGGAGATGGTCTTCTAGTTGAAATAAGATTGAACTGCAAGGGCGAGCTAAGATAATTAATTTAGATAAGTATGTAACAATAAATTTATTAAATAATAGTATAAGAATCCAAACTAACAATCACTAAACTTAAAAATTTAAACTCTGATGTATCATAATCCAACTATACATACTTTCCTATGTATTAATTAAAAAAGATAATCCAACTACACTAAAATTTGGCAAAATGTTGCAACAAAAGTAAAATCAGAGCAGTCAAATTCCTAATAAATGAAATGACAAATCTCAATGACAAGATAATATTTTATTTAAAGAATATTTACTTTTATTCGTTTCCATGGATGAGTGTCACCATGTCACAATGGTTTGATTAGTAAACATTCAGAGTCATCTCAAAATCATATATATCTAGTCCAATGGACTGTAACTCAAGATTTTTCAGCTTGGACACAGACTAAGTACAAACCAAATTTTTTTCTATTTCTTTTATTATTATTATTATTATTTTTTTTTTTCTGCACTATGCCACCGTCCATTACTTTTTAGAAAGTGCTTTCAATTTTCGCTAGAAAGAAAAGATAAGAAAAACTGGTTTGTGTTTAGTGGAAATTGGAAAGGAGTGAGAACGCAGAAACTCGAAAAACTCTGTATTTGATTATTTAATTTCTGGGTCTTCTTGGTTGGTTCAAGTTAAAATGATTTTAAAATTCCAAGGAAGACAGTGATCAAGTTGGAGAATTTCCTCTTTCATTCAAATAATGGCAGAAGAAGAAAGGAATGGTGGAGTTGACTCCATTGACTTAGACGACCTCTATTCCTCATTCCTAATTTCGGATACAGACTTTTCTCCAATCAATCTCCAAGATTGTGATACTAATTCGGAGGAAGACTACAATCATGACAATATTGATGTTATTTCAAACATGGGAGAATCATATTTTCCGCCAATTTCACAGCAGAGGAAAGTCAATGTTCTCCGTCGTCGGACAAAATCGAGCAGCGGAGCAGACACTCTTGCGGTTCCCAATCCAGACGGACAAGAAGAAGAAGATGGTGAAATTGATGTGACCGCTGAGGGCGAAATTCTTTTCCCGCTAATTTCACCACAAAGGAACTTCATTTTTGGATCAGGAGTCACCAACTCAGAGCCTCTCGGTATCCCAAAACTTCATTTTTCAGGAACGGCTAGGCGCCGTATCCGACTACAGAAAAATGAGTCGACAATTGATCCAGAAGCAGTGCGATCTTCTACAGATGATCCTGATCATCGCAAGGAGCCGCCAAGCCTCACTGGTTTATCGTCCCAGTATCAAAACGTCACACGGAGTCTCATTGCAGAGGTCAGAATCTCTGTTTGAAATTCGCATATATATATATATATATTCATTTGAACATATTAAGAGATAGTGAACCTTTTTAGCCAAAAAATTTTAGAACTGAAAACTTTATAACAATTTTGATATAAAATTGCATAATATGATAAATAATTTATGTAGTTGACAAGTTCATAAATCATAATAAGGTTAGAATTAAATTTTTCTATTATTTGTGGGTTTTGTAGGTTAATAAGTACTTGGAATGGGTGTTTATACTCACCAACCTCGTCCTTGAAATTTTGTTGGTGGTTTTGGATCAAATTGCCTGTCCTCAAAAGCCACAATATGCATTAACGGCTTTAGCTCTGTCTCTTGTTGCCATAACTGTTTCTGTAATTGAGCTCTCTTTCAAAGCCCGAAATCAAGAGGTTATCTTGAGACGGCAGGGTATGAGATTTTGGTTCGAGTATCCATCCTTAAGTCACAAGCCATTCTATAATTTCATTGACGTTTTTGGCTTCATTTGTGCCTTGTGTCAGTTCATTTTCTCTGCTGTTGCATATAGCTATCACAGTCGACATGCTGATAATCCCATCAACATTTCCATTGTATCTCTCCTCTTCATTATTTGTCTGGCTTCTTCCAAATTAACCAAAGATTCGAAAGAAGCACCAGTATCAGCACCTGTTTAGCTGGGATGCCCGAATATGTTGATGCAGGTTAATCAATTGTTAAGTTCTATTTCATTCCTGAAAAACTCACGCACCAGATTAATTTCCTCCTTTGATTTCATCATTGATAAGATGAAGCTATTCCATTTGAAGTAAATCATCGAAATATTTATATAGATGAAACAGAGAAAGGTAGCACTAGCATGCATAAATATGCTCGCATCAAAATTCAATGACCATCCATCTGTTAACATAATCACTGTCTAATAAATGGAGCAGCTTTTCTACAACAATTATCAACATGTTTCAAAATACATGAATCATTAACCAACAAGCCAGAAATTCGTCCTGGAATAGATCATCTATCAAACAATGGCGAAAACCAGGACCTCATTCTGTATGTTGGCATACAAATCTCTTGCTGTATTGGGATGTGCCCTCGAATTGGTTCTTCACATCTCCTTATCAAGGATATCGCGCATCATCTGTATTGGAATGAGCCCTTCAGTTCGGATTGCATCCTTATTTGGATCCGGACTGATGAAAACTAGTGTTGGCAGACCTCGAACCTGAGCCACCACATACAGTTTTATAAATCCAAATTCAACTTTCATGAAATTAAAGCTCTAAAGTTCTCTTATGGCTTCACTTGTTGCAATTGAAAAAAATATATATGATGGAAATTTAACTTTAAAAATCATGCCGAAAAAAATAGTAGCTTCTGATAACTTTAATAAAAAAATATATATATTATCTGATACATGAAAAATGTGTCAAAAACTATTTAGCTCATCATAATATATAGTGGAAACTAGATAGCTGTACAAGTTAACTGCATCTCGCATGTCTAGCCAGCAAAACTAAACTTCAAGATGGAAAATGATATTTTGAAATTACCTGCATGTCGTGTGCAAATTCATACTCTTCATCAGTGTCAACCTTAACAATCATTGCGTTGTTCTCATATTCCACAGCAAGCTGTAGAAGTTAACCTTGAGTTATGAGAAGTTCATAAAACTAAATCACATATCAGATTATAACTCACAACTTTGAAACATATATTATAGCCCTTTATAGTTCACTCTATTATAGAGATCAAGAGGCAAAGAAAGCTGTGGTTAAATATGATGGAAATTTACATGTTAGAAGGACAAAAGAAATCTGATATTGATTGATAAGAGTTCAGTTTGAAGGGAACACAAAAAGGATATAAAACAAACTTAACAGCCCTAGAAGATGTATTAGTTGCTACCCAAGAGGGGAGGGGAAGGCGAGAGAAGGGAAATAAGGTGTTTTCCTTCATTGTGAAGCTCTCCACAAGTTCACCAAATATCAATAATTTTTACCTTAAGCTCGACCACAATAAAGTTTCGCTAAGAGAGCTCAAAAACCTATTTTTCAATCACTCCAGGCCAAGCCTGTGCCATAGAGTTGTAAATTCTGGAAATGGTTCCAGAAAACTTTTGACTGACAAAGTGTACATAGCAAATGAACTTCGATGCTCTCAGCAACTATCCTCCTCTACTTCTACTTAAGACACTATTTACTTAGCAACAATATGGCAGCCTTGTTGATTTCAAGTTATGCTGCTTATGCAATTCATAGCAAAAGATACAAACAACTCAATGAAAGTATCATGTCAACTAAATAAAACAATCAATAATCCTACTAATTCAATATCCCATGGCAACGTTTACCAAATTAGATACTTAAAAATCAAGCAAATTGGTGCAGGAAATTGCAATCAAAACAGGAAAATAGAAAATAGAATACATCAAATTATTTGAAATAGAAATTATGGCATACCATTTCAAGTTCTTGGGCCATCAAAATACAAGGTCCACACCACGTTGCATAAAAATCAATAATTAGGGGCACATTTCTTTCTCCCCTTACCAGCTCTTGTATCTCCTGTGCTGACTTCTTTTTCTGCCCCACCGGAAATAAGCAATAGGAGCATTAGATTTAGAATTACAAAATTCAAAAAATCCCATGAGGGAGAAAAAACAAAAGCTAAATGAATTATTCCCCAATTTCCCAAAAACAAATATAAAAACCCAAAATTCATTAAATTAACTTTCTTTTCTTTTCCCACATTTTCTCAGAGAGCGGGCAGAGCAAGTATATAAAGAAATCAACACACAAAATCAAGATGCTATAAATCCAAAATAAACAGAAAATTAAGCTAGAAGCCAATTATAGGCAAAATTTGGAGAACGTACCACAAGATAATCTTCTCTAACATACTTGCCCTGAGGGGGTCTGCCAAGCAGTCTTCTTGGCAGAGTGGAGAGTGAAAAGGGTCTGTGCTGGGTGGTATTGGTGGTAGAGAAGAGAGAGTTCTCTTGGTGGGTTTTCAAGGAAGAGAGAGGAAAAGAAAGGGCAGATGGTGGGGAAGCATGAGATGTAAAGGTGGATGAGAAAGTTGTTATCTTGTGGGAAGGTGTGTGGACTTGGAGTGTAGCCATTTGCACAGAGAGAAAGAGGGAGAGAGTGAGCTCTGAGTTGAGAGGGTTTAGCAGAGTTTTTCCAGATAGGAATTGGAATTTGGGAGTGTTTGGATGCCTGATTATAAATACATTACTCCGGGAACTGGGATTTCCCTCTATGCGGCCTGTGTCAAAATTAATTTATCCCACAAACTAATTTTTAAAAAATTTTGAATAATAAATCAATAAAAATAAATTTTTTAATAACAATATAGGAGTTGGTTAATTATAAAACAAACCTATAATAGGACATCATCCTCCAAATATAAGTCTTGGTTAATAATAAACCATTAAACTAATTTGTTTAATAAAAATTGAATCGAATAGATTTTGAATTTTGAATTTTATTTTTTAAGAAATGTAATTGAGTTGAGTTGAGTTTTAGCATGTTCAGATTTGATTTAATATTTTTTTTTCAAACTTGAACTTTGGATCGAGTTTTAAATCAAGTTTGAAAATTATATTCAAACTTGACTCGTTTAAACTCGAGCTCGAGCACGACTTATTAATAAATTATAATTCAGTTAAACTCGTGTTTGATTCGTTTATAATTTATAAAAATACTCAATTTTTTAAAAATTAATAAAATAATTATAACAAAAATATTTAAAACTAACATAAAAGCAAAAAAATCTAATTATTGAAAAAAATTCAATCATAAAATTGAGCATTATATGTATTATAAATATATTAATTAATAAAAAAAATATTTTTAAATATTAGAATATTAAATTATATAATAAGAAAATATTACATTATGTTAATCAGAGTATATATATTTTAATCAAATTGAATTACTAAAAAGTTTATAAGAATATTAAAATATATTTTTTGAAGTGTTAAAATTATTAAGTTAATAATAATAATAATAATAATAATATAATTGTTTACAAGCTTATTATCAAGTTATTCACAAGCTTATTAATCGAGTTTATTCATGAGTTTATTATCGAGCTATTTATGGGTCTAATAGAGCCGAGTTTTACTTTGTTCAAACTCGGCTCATTTATTAATCGAGTCTTAAAGTAAGTTTCAATCTTAACTTATTTATAAAACGAGTCAAATATAAACGAGTTTTTATCAAGCCGAATATCAAGCAACTCGCGAACGGTTTGACTCATTTGCAGTTCTATATTTTTTCACATCACAATGACAAAAGTAAATATTTAACTATTATATTATTAATTTGATGCAAATTTAACTTAATTTACTTTTATTATTAACGAATAATGACTGTCAAGTCCTCTTTCATTTACTACTACTTTTTTCTTTTCCTCAGCTTTTTGTTTTTATCTAGTCTTTGGATTTATTGCATTTGATTGAACATAAATCTACCGGGCTTAGGCCTCTTATAAGCAAAGGAAATGGAAAGTACCGGATCAACTATCCTGGTCGGTTTCTTGGGCTAGGCCCACGAATTAAATCTTTAAGAATGTGGAATAGTAATATAAGTAGAAAACGTGAATTAAAAAAAATACCGACTAACTTTTTAGTTCAGTGGTATTAAAGTTGTTATTAAAATTATAGTTATCTAGTAAGTAGTACGGATACGAATACTTGATATGCCCCTTGGCTATATGCACAGTATTCTAAGAGTAGGCTTAGTTGGTTCCTTTTTTTGAATATGATGCATTAAGATTATATATTTAAATCGTTTAATAAAAATTAATAATTTTACTTACAAGTGTTAATTTTAAATCATTAGGGATTAAAATAGTAATTATAATGAATGTTAAGGATGTAGTAATTTAATTGATGTTTTAAATTTTAATAATTTATTAGTATCTAGACTTTTAATAGTTAACAATTAGCTTCAGTTATTGGATTTTAGCAGTCTTCTTTAATGCTTCCTAGCCCATGAGTAACAATTAGTCATGTTAACAAATGTCTGGTTCTTTAACAATTAGCCTCAATGGGCTTCAGTTATTGCTGAATCCATTAACTCTCATTAAGTAGCCACACGTATACTCACACGTCTCTTTCAACGCCACTTCATCTTTTTCTTTTTTCTATGCTCTTTTAAAAAACGATTTTTTGCACAGCAATTCTCATTTCAAAATCCAAACGTGAACTCTATATCATTTACCAACATAAACTCCATATCATAACGGATCTCCATTTTTAGAGATCTGGATTGCATACCAAAACGATTTGAAGTGTAAATGAATCGCGATTCGGATTATGAGTATCAGATCGTGGTACGAGGGGAAAAGAGCGAATTAGGTACCTATGATCAAAATTGAAAAGTTTGAAGTTTAAATTTTAGTCTAAATGATTTAGTGACATTAGAGTCGTTATTAAAATTGAGAGGTCTCGAGTTTGAATTATAATCTAAGTCTAATTTATGAGAAAAGCAAAGGGAAAGAAAAAAACTTGGAAAGAGAGAAAAAAAAATTGTAAAAGAATCAAAACAAAGAATTTGTATTATTATTATTGTGTACAAATGAATCAAAATAAATTCAACATAAGCAAAACAAATTAAACAATGAGAAATTGCCACAACCCACTACAAGAGAGATGTGAGCTATAAATAGCTACTAGATAATATGAAGAATAACCAGTCCTTAACTAAAAGCAAGCATCCAGTAGGCAGCAGCAACATAAGCCAGCACAACTGTATCACAGATATAAACAAAAATATAATTAATCAACCATTAATTATCCATTTTAATTAATTTTATTAATTTAGAGGGAATTAAAGAATAAAGGCATACACTTACCATCCTCTACAAAAGCCACCCCTGTGCTGAGTTTTTGATGGTGGAAAGGGTGGCTGTTGGGAATTTCCAGGACCATTTTTCATAGGGTAACCAACTGGAGGTGGAGCAACATAAGGACCTTGAACTACTGGTGGTGGTGGAGGAGGATATACCTCATTTGGTGGTGGTGGTGGATATGAACTGGGTGGTGGTGGATATACATCTACAAAATCAACGATAACCCATTAATTAATTCAAGATGAAAATTAATGATGAGAAACGAAAGATGAAGATGTAATTAGTGACTGTACTAGTGCAAATTACCCATGAAAAATATCAATATATATTGAAGGACAAAAATTTACCTGGAGCTTGTTGATGGTAATAGTGATTCATTTCGAATTCCAAAAGAAAATCTAACAAAAATAGAGAGAGAACCTTAAAATTTTATTTGAAGCAGATGGAAAACAAAACAGAGAAGAAATGAGAGGTTTATAGTTTAGGGGTTGGAGAGACAGAAAGATACGTCGTTTATATTACTGCTAAAAATTGGGAATAAGAATTAATCATCAGGTGAGTGGTTAATTAATGATAAAACTAATTAATTAAAACACAAGGTTTGAAAATATATATAATGTTCATAAATGGCGGCTGCTGCTTAATTCAATTTTACATATCTTACGCGTTTTTTTGGATACTTTTAATTATAAATAATACATTAGTAAATGAATTCTAAAAAGAAACGGTCTTTATATTCAACTGTAATGTAATCTTTGGAAACTAGATGGAAGATGCTTCTAATGCTTCTAGATTATTTGCATTTTCCAAGATCCTTATAATATAAGTAATAAATAATAATTCAAATCAATCCAGAATATTCAAATATATATATTTTTTCTTTGTTTCCCACTCCAAATTCAAAATGTTATATTAATAAGTATAAATATTACTCACACTAGATACATACACGATACATCAATCCAATAAAATAATTTAATTATTATCTTTGAGCGCGTGAAATTATATAATTTGTATTTATAATATGTAAAGTCCATACCCCACATGATCGTAATTTACATCCATTTTGAATTAAGATTATGACTTGCAAGCCTATATATTGTCTTCAATTTACTTTGCCATATTTAAAAAATAATAATAATAATCACCTTTGTATTTGTAATTTTTTTTCCCTGTAATGGTTGTTCTTGTTGATTATAAATCACATTATCTATCTAATGAGTCCAAAATCACTCGGTATTATTGATGGAGAGCTTGGTTAAGAGGTATGACCTGTGAACGAAAAAAAAAAGGATCAATGGCTCTCGAGGGTTGATCATCGGGGAGCCTCCAACACCTAAGTCAGTGAGGGAATATGGAGAAGAAAGAGAGAATAATAAATGAGAAATCTCATTTCTTTATCTTTCTATTACCTTTTATAGGGAATGGTAGGGACTCCTATGAACGTGTATCCTATGTCTATTTGAGGTCATTTTTTATCTCATCACTAGCAATTATTCATGTAATTTATAATTTTCATCCACAATTCATCCATTTTGTTAGATTACATGATGAATATATGATTTATATTAATGAATGGTGTAATTACAAAGTGAAATACATTGGTATTTATAGAATTACAAAGAGAACTAATGGAGCCTTGATTGGTAGAGGTTGTTGAGGAGCTGGTTTCTGAAGTCTTGAAGAGCACATGAGAGCTTTGACAATGGCAAGGTAGGTGGTGCCACCATTGTTGAATCTAATTGAGTGTTTTCACACTAACACCCTCCCTCAAACTCAAGGTGGTATCGTAGATGCCAACTTGAAGTTGCTCAGTAGATGTGATAAGCGGGTTGAAACAAAATACATAATACATATTAAAAAAAAAAAAACTAGTGTAATATACTGAAAACAGAAATTAAATACATAAACTGATAACAGTAGTATAATGGAAAAATAAAATTCAAAGATAACCAGAGTCGAAATCTGGTAACAGATATCGGATTTGAACACGTGGCAGAACACGTGATAATAGGAGGAGCCATCTTAATGGCAGAGTACATATGGATACGTGGCGGAACACGTGAATAACTGGAGACAGAGTCAGATTCTGGTAAAATTGATATCAAATCTGGATTCAGACATAATCTGAAATAGATAAAACAGAAGCCATAAAATGGCTTTTGAAAGGCCAAAAAATTAATTGAGACGGCCCAAATGATGAGATAAATTTAGAAACTGGTAAATCAGATACCAGAAATCGATTTAGAAGGGCAAAATGGATTAAAAAAATGCCCAAAATAGAAAATTGAGTCACAAAGTGACAGAACAGAGACCAAGAATAAATTCAGAAGGTCTAAAATGTTCAGGAATCAGGAATGATTCATTCAGAACCTGTCAGAAAATGGGTTGAACCGACCTGTTAAAGAAACACAGAAAATTGAGAAAAAATACGAAAAATATAGATAGAGACAGAATTTTGCAAAACAAACTACAAAATTAATTTCAGAAGGCCTTAAAATCTTGGGAACCAGTAAAGGTTCATTTAGAACCGGTCAGAAGAGGGTTGAACCGGCTGTTGAAAAAATAGAGAAAATAGAGAAAAAATTAAGAAAATTAATTTAGAGACGGAATTTTATAAAACAGACTGCAAATTTGAACTCAGAAGGTCTGAAAATCTTGGGAACCGGTATGAGTTTGCTGAAAATCGGATTAAAATTTACTGAACCGGTTGGTTAAAACAAACTGGATCGGTTCGATCAGAAAGAGAAGCAGACCGGAGAAAGGTCGGGTCAAATTGGGTCGGGGCGGGTAAACCACCAGTCGGTTCGGGCAGGACGCGGGTCCGGGTCGAATCCTGGTCAGCGGATCGCTGATGTGGCAGAGTGGGCCACGTTGTGACACGTGGCATGCAGTGAATGGGCCACGTGGATGACACGTGGCAACACATGAATGGTCAAACCAATTGAATATTCTGACAGTGGGTCCCACGTTCGATGCGTGGTGACCTCTGAGTGGACGACGTGGCGCTGACTGGGCAGGGCGTCAGATGACACGTGGCGAGTGATGACTGGATGACGTGGATGCTGACTGGGCATCTTGGCTGGCGTGGCAGTGGTGGGTGACGTGGCAGAATCAGATTGATTGTCTGGATGATGGGACGCCACGTGGGTCGTCTTCTTCCTCCAGCCGCGCGTGAAGACCACTCTCAGAACTATTACCGGCGCGTTTCAGATCCGTTTCCGGCATGTTTTATGTCAAAATTCTTAGAATTTCACAGGCTTGATAATGGTATGGTCAGAAAAAAAATTTTAACGTGTGCATGTGGAGGCAAAAAGAGATAGAATTGAAAAAACTGAAAAACAGAGCAATAAACTGTACAAAAATTGATTTTCTGGATTTTTGAGAATTCTGAGCTTGAATGAGCTCTTAGGCTCTGATACCATGTTAGATTACATGATGAATATATAATTTATATTAATGAATGGTGTAATTACAAAGTGAAATACATTGGTATTTATAGAATTACAAAGAAAACTAATGGAGTCTTGATTGGTGGAGGTTGTTGAGAAGCTGGTTTCTGAAGTCTTGGAGAGCACATGAGAGCTTTGACAATGGCAAAATAGGTGGTGCCACCATTGTTGAATCTAATTGAGTGTTTTCACACTAACACATTTGATCATGGCAAGTTATTTCAATATTCAGCACCAGGCCAAGCAAATTACATACGTATTCTATGAATTCAAGAGATCAGCTCATAAATTTACCTTATTTACAATTATAATTAATAGGAGACTGATTATTAATTATTAATTCCAAACACGATATAATACAATTAATGGAATTTTATCATATTATATATAATTAAAAATTATAATAAATAGTTGAATTTGATCTCAAAATCTATATGATCGATCATTTTATTTCTATAATTACATGAGTACTTGTTCCAAATGATCATCTGATAAACATTTACAATTACTATTACCTTTACATATATATTAAATTAGGTATTATGAAGAACAAATGCTCAACATGACTGCAATAAAGCGGCAAAGCATTCCAGAGAGACCTCAAAACTGCATGCATCACAAAGCAGGTATAAAAAAAAAATTTCTATATGTGGTTATATATATATATATAATTGATAAAGAATCAAGAAGAAATTAAGTAAGCAAAAAGTTTAATTAAATGGTAATTACCAAGCGCACCATCCCAAAAATCCACAATTAGTGGATTGCTTAGTTTTTTCTGGTGGAGAGGATCGCTTTTGTGGGTCTTCAACACCTTTGTTCATAGGGTAATTAACTTGAGGTACTTGATTAGCAGCATAATTAGCAGGACTTTTATGGTTTTGGTCATTCATTTTCAAGCCAAAATTCTTAATCTCATAATAAGAAACTTGAGAGAACCACTTTTAATTACAAGTTTGGTGCTTAATTAATTAAAAATATGGTTATGTCAATTATTAGAACGTAATTAAGTTATTAAAAAAACAAAAGTTGCAAAATATATATATTCACAGTATGTAGCTTAATTACATGCATTCGAAAGGTTAATTAATTATTAGTGATGATATTTTAATTTAATTTGCTGGATAGCTTTGATGCATCCTTAGAAGAATAAGTCAATGATTTAGTAGTTAGATGAAAAAAGACAAAATTCTAATTTCTTTTTCTTCTTCAAATTTTTCTTTTTCCTAATTTTTTTTATTTTATTTTATATAACAGTGATTGGGCTTAGTCTGCTTATCCATTATGTGCTTCTTTTGGGCTTCGCCCATCAAATTTACCCACGAAGAAAAATAAAAAAGGTATAAAAATGACAAATAAATTAAAAACAAAAACTATTTATTTCAGTCGCTCAGAACTCGGAAGTACTTAATCTATTATATAAATATTAAAGATAAAGTATTAGAGAAAGTTTTGAAACTGATTCTATGCTAACCATTTGATGTTTCTTTTTTTATAAATTTTTATATAATTTTAAGCATTTAAAAAAATAATTAAAAATAAATATTAAGTAATTAATAAGATATTTAATATGAAAGTTTGAGTTTTTTAAAAAAAAATTCTCATATAATAAACTTATTTAAACAAATTAAATAAATATAAAAAAATAATTACGATAATATACTTTTAATACATTATAATATAATCATCTTCATTTACATTATAATATAATACATTATTCTTTTTTTTTTCATTGAATATATTGTGATTGAAAATTTAAATTTTATATATTAGTATATGAAGATAAAATTATTGACAGGGAGACATGCTTAAAAATCTATTATAATTATAATAATAATTATTTATATATTCTTATATTTTTATGATGCATAAAAATTAACTAAAAATATTTTTTAATAATAAATTACACGAAATATGAGTTTACAAAGTACTCCATTTATTTTAAAATATTAATCATTTTAAAAGGTTACACAAAGATTAAAAAAATTATTAAATAGCTTTAATTTTAACTAAAATCGACTAATATACTCTTATTTTACTATCATTAAAACTCATCCTTTTTTTTTTATCACCAAAACTCTATTAATAGTGATGAGAGTAAAATTGAAAAAAGAGTAATAAATGTTATCTAGAATTCCTAAAACTACAATTAATTTGAAATAAATTTTTTTTTTTAAAATGATTATTAATTTAAAACAGAGAGAGTAGTTAATTAATTAAATTAGCCTGATGATGATGTATTTGATTCATCATCAATATTAACTCTTCAATCTTTCCTCAAATTGCATATTCTATGAATTCAAGAGATCAACTCATTAATTGATCTTAATTATTATAATTAAATAGTAGTATGCACTAATTATCAATTGTTAATTCTTATACTATAGCATAATCCATTTAATGAAATTTTATCATATTAAAAATTATAATAGATATAGAGACGATTTTGATCACAAAATCCATATTAAAAATTATATAATCACGCATTCTTTATATATATATATATATATATATATATATATATATATATATATATATATATATATATATATATATATATAATGCACAATACCATAATTGAATTCTGTTGATAATTAATATAGATTTGGGGAACTAATCTTAAAAATTGATTATTAAGATTAGAAGTTTTATTTGTATATTAATATCACAATATTTTTATTTTTAATTAATGTGGAATTTTCACATCTTATTTTATTTTCTGTTGGTTTTTAGAGGTGAAAATCCATGAGAAAACTAAACAAACATAAAGATGATTGCTGGAAATTTTCTTATTTTCTCACTACTTTTTCACACACAAAAACAGGCATTACAAGAGGCAGGCTGATTGCCGATGTCCAAGTAGGCCCTTTGATCCTCAGTACCACCTTCTCTTTCAGAGTCTTCCACTACTTATCCATAGGCAAGGGCCTGGCAAGCAACTGGAACTGGATTTGAACGTTTTTGAATCCTGTTTAGAGCCGGCTTTCACTCCACTTTTCCGGAATCCAATATTCATGAAATCTATCCCACTAGCTCAACCACAGCTTATTCAAGGCCTTTTATAAAAAGTTTACAAAGCATTTTTCCCCTAACTACTAATTTGAATTTTAAATCTAATTAAATTTTAAATGCTTTGATTAGATGTACAATTAAACTCACTTTAAATTTTTAAGCTTCATAAGACTTTCACAAGCTATCACATAGACAAAAATCTACTATAACTTCACTTGGGGTTATAGGACAAAGTTCTAACTTCAACATATTCTAACTATCTCCATGAAGAGATAAAACGGCACCAAAACATTCCATAGAGGCCTCAAAACTGCATGCATCACAGAGCAGGTATAAAAAATAATTCTATATGGTTATATATATAAAGAATCAAGAAGAAATTAATTAAGCAGAGTTGAAATGCTAATTACCAAGCCCACAGTGCCAAAACTCCACTGTCAGTAGTTTGCTTAGTTTTTTGTGGTGGAGAGGATCGCTTTTGTGGGTGTTCATCAACATCTTTTTGCATAGGGTAATTAACTTGAGGAACTTGATCAGCAGCATCATTAGCAGGATTTTTATGGTTTTGGTCATTCATTTTCAAGCCAGTTCTTTATCTCTTATCACTAGAAACTTGAGAGAACACTTTTATTAATTACAAATTTAGTGCTTAGAAATATGGATATGTTAATTATCAGATGGTGATTCAGTTATTTATGCTAAAAAAAA